>JAOUZG010053000.1:153540-272122 GCA_026289955.1 Argiope argentata
TGTGTGTGTGTGTGTGTGTGTGTGTGTGTGTGTGTGTGTGTGTGTGTTAAGATTTGTTTTCTTGTAAGAACATTTTAAATCTAAGAGAAAGATAATGTCTCCAAAATTCGTTTCCAATTACCCTAACGGATCCTAAAGGAAAAGTCCAACCTAATTTAATTGGTAACATTGTATTGATTTTAAAGAGGAGTGGATTGTTTAAATTTGAAATTAGGCGTTTGAGTGAAATTTATGTTATTTTTAAAGTGTATAATTCAACTATTTCATAAAATTCATGGCTATTTCATAAATTAACAGATTATGAATTTTCATTTCTTTTTTATAGATTATCTAATTATTTTACTTTAATGAAATAATTGATAATATTCTATTAAATGGCGAATTTCATGTATTAACGTTAACACATGCATAAAAAGAAGAGAGATAATTTCTATCATTGATTTAACTTGCATTTCATTTGAGGTATAAGTTAAATTAAGTTAAAGAAGTACTCCGACATACACTACTGAATTTCAGATAGGATGCAGAATTTTCTTGAGTTAGATATCTCCGTACGTTCGCACTGTATTATTGAGAAAAATTAGAATTGTTGATTTTTTATGAAAGTATACAAAAATTCCTATTAAGTATTTCAGTGAATGTAACACTTTAAATTATTATATAAAATAAAGTTGCTCACTTTTTAAATGAAAATGAGTGACAAATCTCTTGAATGTTTTTCATTTTAAAGGTTATATTTTGTTTCTAAGAATTACTTGGTTATTTTAGGCATTATCAGTCTCTTTTATGTTTTCTCATTTAAAATCAGCCCAGAAGTTGACATAGTGGTTATAAAAATCTGCATCTGAAACCTGTTATTGTTTACTGATTGTATTAGGATAAGATTTTGTGAAATTTATCTTGCAATCTTCTGTCTCTTTTTACAAATTTATTTTTTCGAGACCGATTGTCCCCAAATTTGTCAATCACACTTTCGGTGTTTTTCAATATTATAAGGATTGAAAATTTATGGTGACAACTACATAATTACATCTCTATACGATACAGATATTAGCTTGTAAATCCTATAGACTTACCATATAGTCATTAGCATTCCATACATATCCCTGACATAGTATTTTTCTTGATGAGATTGAAATTGCTCTCCCTAGATTTGAGCCTCTCTGAATATAATTTGATCCGGTGGGAGAACTACTTCGTGACATTCACTACCGAGCTGTTTCAGACGTTCTTACATCAATCGGTCGTTCCATCTGAAGCATCAATGGAACCGGTGCTGGTTTGGGTATCCCACGAACTCCACATCACTAGTTACAAATTACATAGAACTCTCAAGACTATATGGGAAGACTAAAAGCATTGTTGGCTAGTATTTGTATTGTATCAAACGTAATTGTATTCTTGTAATAATTAGATTTCCAACTTATGTACTTTCAATATTTTCAGATTTAACTTGTCGATTTTAGATGAGTAGCATTAGTCGCACAGTAATATTTTTATGTCCAGCTGTGTATAGCTCAATAAATATAAAAAGGTTTTGTTGTTATTCGTTTTTTTATCAATTGGCGTGTAAATTTTATTTTACTTAGTAATGATTTTGGGGCTTTTGGTCTACGTGATATATCTTCTTCTTAAAGTTCGTGAACGTATTTATGTAATATCTGAATATTTATTATGCCACATAATAATGATTCAAATAAATTAAAAAGGAATACAAAACGGAGCGAAGCATTGAGAGTTTTTTTACCTTCAAAATTTTGCTTCTATTTTATAATAAATTAATATGATAAATATTTTTCAGTCATGTGTCGATTCTTTTTTAATAAAACCTAAATCTGAAACATTATTTAGAACTTAAAATTGGAACGTTTTTTATTAGTTATTTAAACCCTTAGAATAGCGTAAAGAACTCGGAAGATTTAAGCATTTTCAAACGTTTTTTTTTTTCCTTCTTTTAAATGATTTGCTGAATTTATTTAATTATAGATTTTTAAAAAATATTTAATTCGTTGCACTAGTCTGAAACGCCCTTGTGAAGAACTTGGTATTAGTTATGCCGACTAACCCAATTCTTATATTTACCAGAATTTCTTTTGTGAAGTCCTTGTACATAAGGCAGTTTGATTATAGCAGCAATTTTCAAAATTTGATTTTTTAAGTGTTACTTTAAAATCTTAATTATTCAATTAACCTATAATGTATATAGTATTTATAATATGTTGCAAGGAAAGGTTTTAATTAAACTAATATTGGAAATTTTCCGTAAAACATGCATGTTAAGGGATTATTTATTTATCAAAAATTTGCACGTCTTCATTTTTTTTCTTTTTTTTCAAAACACTATTAAAACATAATAATCATAAAACAGAAACGTGGGGGGGGGGAAACCTTTTGAAGCTCTAAAATCTAAAAATATAGCATGACCAGTTATTTATTTAAAATAAAATTTAAAAACAAAACGTATGTTTTTTAAGTTAATTATTTCAAATATTTTTAACATCGTACTTTTGTGAAACTAAAATATGACATAAAGATGTTTTAGCCGTAAATGGCCTTGATGATAGCTCGGTGCGAATACGTGCATGTAACCTTTCAGTAAGCATGCCATAAATCACGCCGCCACATTTCATTCGTTAGAACTGGAAGGGGGGGGGGAAACAAATTCTGTTAAATAAAGGGTAAAGGGGAAGAAAAAAAATCTGATAATACGTAATTTTTATCTTAAATAAGCTGTATGACAACCCAGCAAAGTTCTCAAGACTGAAAATAATTCTTTTCTATTTATTTCCCTTTTACTCATCAACGTGCTCTGAAAGCTAACATCTCATCGCATTTCTTTCTTCCGAGTATCCTTTCGGAATTTGTAATATGTTGGCATCACATAAACACGCACAAAATGTCAAATAAAGCCAAACTTTTTTTAATTTTCAAATATCTTGTATTTCTCCTTTAAATTCTATAATTATTAATTAATTAAACATATTAATTAATGTGCGCTTTCCTATAGAGGTACATTTTCATAGGACAAAGATAAATTTATATTTTGTTTCTAGTAGAAACTTTATTCTCTTATGTTCAATCTATGTTGTGTTTGCAGTATTTTACTTGAACAATAACTTTTTATGGGATGAATGTGTACTGAAAATTCAGTAATTTTAAATTACGAAATCTGAATTTTTTTTCCTCGAATGAAATTCTTCTTTATTATCATCTTATTCAGATTCTTAGTTTTGTCTATCACAAAAACAAAATGTGTACATTAGCTTTTCAGTTTTACATCATTACTTAATTTTTTTAAAAATGGGCCCATCAAAAACAAACAAGCATTTAAGCATCTATTTTAGTGTTACTCTTTAATGGAAATCTTGTCACTGAAAATAATGTTCAGAAGAATACTTCGTTCCCTGAATAAACCATTTCAACAAGTATGAATTTCGTTTTCCCCCCTTCTGTTATCGTTTTTCCGTTATGCAGCTGCGTCTATGAAAATGTGGTATATGCGGCTTTATGTGGGTAGTTGTACTATGTTATGTAAATAGGCACCATTTAATTTTAACTTTACAATATCTTGAAGATATTGAATAATAATAATAATAATACTTTTTATGACAGATAACCGATATAATACTAAACCAACTACTAACGAACTACGATTTAATATGTCTCATGATGAAATCAAAAGAAGGAATAATATAATTTCAAATAAAGGAAGAATGAAGACATTTTAAATTATTATTTTATCTTTGTACATATTTCCTACGATTACAATTAATCTTGAATTTCTTACAATTAGAATTAAACTTACTTTTAATTTTAACCCATTGATTGATAAAATGATCATTATGACCGCTAAAGGATATTCCAATTAGGAGATTAATGATGTGAATAATCATTTAATTAATTTATTGAATGATGTATTAAATTATCATAATTTTGATTTATTAATGAGAATTAAATTAATTATAGTTATTTGGTGACAATTTAATTATTTCAGTTATTCGAATTAGTTAATGACATGTACCGAAATCATCGTTTTTATTTATGCGTGTTTGACATTTTGAATATTACAACACATTTTTTTAAAGAAATAAATTATATTCAGCCAAATAAAATCCACTGTATGATGAGACTTGTATTTTGCGCCAACAAGATTATGTAATGCAATACTCTATTCTTTCACTATTCGGTTAAGGAATTATTTAAACTTCTTATTAGATGATACAATTCATTTTGGTCTTTTGTTATTTCTATTCGCATATGAGCAGAAAGGGCATACGGTATGTTATATTTGTCTTTAACTTACATACATATTTAAGTATTGAAAATTCGGCTTTTCGACGAATAATTCAGACGCGTCATTCAGTCTAAGAAGTTAACTTGCTGAAAAATCAAATATCATAGTTAATATAATTATTGTTATGATAAACCGAATCAGTTGCATCCTTAGACGGATTAGTGACTTTTTTTTATTATCAAAATAGATTCTTTAGGCTGTGTTAAAAAGGAAAAAAAAGAAGAAAAAGATGGCTTTTTACTTTGAGCATCATGTATTAAAACTTACCATCGATTGTATCGTCATACAATAGGCTAAAGTGCAATGTTTCAGTATCACGAAGTCATGATAAAGATATTAATTATTAAATAAAGAGAATAAATATGTACTTAACGAAACGTACTTCCTTTTCTGTATACCCATCTTTCCTAAAAAGAATGAAGTCAAATTCCTCAGTCCACAGAGCTGATGGGATATTCCCGGGGCTCTTTCTTTCTTTCTTTTTTTAGTCTTAGTATATAAAAATTGAAATACCGTTCGGCTTTAACTCCGCGGACTCGGATCGTAAAATTTTATGACCCTATCCATGTTCTTTTATCACTATCTTGAGGCAGTGCCAGCAGCTTTCATTGGACAGTTTAAAAAGGTCACTTACCTGCAAAAATTCCTAGTCGTAAAAATTGTCCCACTTGCAAATCAGACTTAATAAAATTTCGATAGTGTCTGGATGAAAGAACGAAGGAAAAAAAAAGCAATCTACAAGATTAGTGGGTAAGAAGCTCAAGCAAGAATTTCTTTGTAATAAGGAAAATGGTCACACAATGGAAAGTTTATTGAATGACGGGTGCCTTAACTGCTGTTCCCGGAAATGCTTGAGTGAGAGATATGCGGAGGATAAATTGGCTTTCTAGCTGCTTTTAATCTCTGTGCGTTACTGTTCAAATTTATGGATATGCTTTGAGATTCTTCATGGTGATAAAACAGGTATAATTCTGTGAATGATCCGATCTTTTGCTGGAATTATTTCTAATTCCCTAAAAAGAAATATTATCGGTTGTAGATAATCTCAAGTTATTTATTAAGTAAAGATAAGGGAGATAGAATAAGTTAAGTGGACATTGATTAATTTTGCTTGATTTGTAAATGGTAGCTCAGAATGGCATTACAGATTCACTTCATGCTTTTCAACAATAAAAGCTTTTTGGTAATGTGAATTTTGGCATATATTTAGAGAAAAATGACTAAAGAAATATTTTAGTTTTATTTTATTTAAAAATCCAATTATTTTTGAGTAATTAATCAGCGGAGCGACTGAGGCTTTAGTAACGTTCTCAACTGTAATCAAATGCCTTGGAAAATTTTTCAATTCCTTTTTGTTCATAAAAATAATTTCTCGTTCTTATATGTTTTTGTTTATTAATTGACTGTTAAATATATATAATATAGAAATTAGAAAAGATTATTATTTTTGAGCCTAAGTTTAATAAATTAATACATTTTTTATTAATTTCTGAAGTTGTATGTAGAATCTTAATAACTATTTATGTAATCACCACATTTTAATATAATGCTAATATATAAACTAAAAGAAAAATCAGTATTTTCTGTGCCACAATTGTTAAACGCATCATTTTTATTAAAAACATTTTAAAATAGAAGAATGTTAATGTTAATAAATTGGTATGTGTGAAGATCAATCAAATCATGACAAACAAATGCAAACGTGTGTTTCTCATGATTTTAGTGATCTTCAGTTCTTGTTACATTACAGTTTCTTCCTTCATCTGATTTTGTTACAAAACCAAAGTAACTCAAATAGAGTCAAAAAAATTGCTGTATTCTGTTATTTTAATTCCCTTTCCCAATAAAAAAAATTAATGAACATTTTTGGGTTAATATGGAATTATCGGTTTCGAACTTATTTACAAAGTTAAAATGTTTATTTTATTGTTTATTGTTAAAATTTGCAAGAAAATAGCAACAAATATGTCTCAGATTCCATTAACGAAACTTTAGCTAACAATATATTTTAAAGCATTGGGATATAAACTCAATGTGACTGAAAAAATCTTTCAGTAAAAGAAATTCAATATGACTGAAATTTCAGTAAATTAAAGAAAGTCTTTCAAAAACTTCAGTCAAGATTTTAACCAGTCTATTTTTCCTCATTTTTCAACTAATCTTTGATGATTATTTAACTTTAATAAATAAGAATAGTTAACTTTGAAACTGAATTTTCATTACTCTTTTGATTATTTGGAATTTTATTAACTTGTGCGGTCTTCAAGGCTTTGTATCTATGAATCTTTTAAAGATAAATTGGGATGTGCCACCTGTTGTAACTGTCAAGGCTACAAGATCCTTAAGTTGTCAAACTACTTCCTGAATCATTTTTCTTGGTGCTAGGATACCTCCCTCTCCAACATATGCCCTATATTTCTTTGTCGAATTCTTGAGATTTCAGTTTAATTTTGAGTGAAACGTTACGATAGTGTTGATTTTCTATCGCTAACCTCAATTTTCGGATTAGTATCATTCTTTCTAATCATTGCTTACGCTGCTTTGTGAAAGAGAGTACTCATTGCTATTTATTGAAATTATTCCAACTGTTTGTAAAATAAATTTCGATGTCAATCCACCCTTTGTTTGGAATTCTTATTTTCTTTCTGACCATTATAGCTTGTTACACTTTAGCCATAGATGGAATTCTATTTATATATAAAAAATTAACTATTTTCCCTATTTGTATCCTGCGTATCACTTATTCTTATAAACGAAAGGAATTAGGACTCCAATTTACCAGTTGCATTTTTTGGTACTTGTGGTTACTGACTTGTGAAAATAATGAAAGTTATGTAGGGAGAGTAGGAAACTATGCAGAGAAAACTTTGTTACATTTATGTCACCTTTTATAAGCCAAATATAACAGAGTACCGAAAGAATAATACCATGCCGTCGGTGTTATTTACACCTGCTTAGCCGATTGGGGTGAAAAAAAGTTATATTATTCCAGGACGACAACCTTGCCAAACGACTGATCATTAGGTAACTATTTCGAATCCAATAAAAAAATAGTTACGTGGGTTTTTAATTAAGTGAGTTATTCAAGTTAGAGGAGAATCCGAGGCACAGAAAATAATAGGAGAATGTTATAAAACCGCAACGAATAGCTTACTGAGGATTTGCTGAGGGGAAAAAAAGCAAATATGAATATCAAAAAAAGTTTAAAACCCTTTTGTAAGTCTATTAAAAGGAGAAAAAATAACTTTTTATGTAAAAAATATGAAGGTCAAAACAAAAATCGCACAACCTTGAAGTAAAATTAATAAATTAGAATTGTTATCGAATTTCTGGTGTATTTTAATATTTATATAATGAGTATTGGGATCCTTTCCTTCACTTATTAATTGCGGCATTATAGCCTATATTAGTTATTATTTTCTTCTTTTTAGGTCTTTAAATAGTTCATAATTCATGATTATAGACATATTATATACCTAAGAATAATTATTTCTCAAATTGAGTAATGCATAAAACCAGCCCCCATAAAAGCAATTTTTAACTAAATAAAGGTATTAATTGATTAAGTATCCTAAAATAGTCTTAAGTAATCGGAAACCTATAACTAAATAAAATTCCAGAACTCTATTGCTTGAGACGCGATAGAAAATTGATAACAAAATTCTATTCTTACAAATATGAAAATATATTAAATAAAAGCGTCTAAAAGTTCTCTATGTATTGATAAACGAATTACACTTGGTTCAAAATATGTGTAAATGTATTTTTAAGGGGAAAAAATGTATCCTTGCTCGATCTTTCAAGAGTGTTGCTATATTGATTCATTAATTACAATTTGAGCAACACTTAATCTCAGTGGCTCTTAAACGTCGTATTCTTTTATCATGTTGCAAATATCTATCATTTGATACGCCCACACTGATTTCTTTAAAACTTATTAGAATTATAATGTAGCAATATGTAGCTTTTCAATCGAAGACTACATTAAAATACGTTGGTTTTTAAAGACGAAAAATCAGAGATAAAGAAGAAGAGGAAAACAGATAATAATCGGTGAGCTCTCAGATAATAATAATGAATTAGTTTTCTTAGACGTTGAGAAAGAATACGTTTTTTAAAGAGCTCCTCTCTCCATTGGGTCTCTTACCATGACCTCAGCCTTCTGGCCGGGAGAGATCCTAATATATTATAAAGGAATAAAACTCCGATGCAAGGTCAATCGTTTGAAGTAAACCTCAATACACCTCCCTCTGAGATCATGGCAGGTCTTTTTTTCTTTGCCCTTCTCTTTCTTTACCTTTGTTCAGGTGGATTTTTCCTCTGGTATTTAAGTTATAGCATCGTCAGATAAACTTTTCCCCACATACAGGGATTTTTATTGTCCATAGGATTTTATTGTCCTTGTTGTATTTTTATGGTTCGTACTGTTTGATATGACAGCAATACAGTACATCTGATCTAAAGTATGGTTGTGCAGCATTGCTGTCAGATTTCATCATAGTGTAACCTAATAATCGGTACATTTTGTTAAGAATTCTTATATTGTAATATTTCCAGTTTTATTCCGATTCAACAACATATTATTTTTGTTCAGAGTTTCTAAATTATTATTATTGATGTTCTTGGAGATGGAAAGGAGGGATGAGCAGATGGCAGAAATATTACACAGCCCTAAATAGTTGTCAAATAACTCTTTGCTTTTATCCATCAACTTGGTGCAATTGTTATACAGATATAATCATATACTAAATATTGATAATATCGATTGTGCATTTTAATCCAAATTGAGGTGAGATAATTATTTCGTCTTATATAAAATCTAACTGAATAAATTATTTTTGAAAATAGATTGATTTCATCTCGAATTTGATAGGGGCTTCGAAAAAATTCAAAATTGCTAGTTGTGACGAAAGTCGATGCGCATTGCTTTTCGGCACTTATGCTATAGGGTATATATGGGTATTTAAAATGTTTATTGGATCAGCATTATGAACAATTTGATGTTACATAACTATATAATTTTACATCGGCAACTTAAAAAGGGTTCTTTTCCTTCCGTTAGCATATAAACGGCAAATGCCGGTCATATTGTGTTAAAAAAACTTAAAATCATCCTAGTGCTTTCAAACAGCAAGTAATTCTTCTGCTTGCTGTGTCTACATGTAGTGTTTCTTTTAATTTTGATTGCAAAATCTATGCCTTTAGGGGATTCAATAATTTTTGTTTAAAATAGAAATCTCAGTTTTTCCGAACGTGGTATTCACGTTGGCCGTATTTCATGGCTGGCTAAGAGCAGGACTTGGAAAGTTTTGTTTTTGGATTTATTTAGGATTAAATTTCTGCATTGAAATCTGACAAAAGTTCTAGAAAACTTTAGGAAATTCAGTCAAAAATGAGAACTCGAATGGTTATTTGAATTTCACTTTTTAACCTAAATCTAGAAAAATATTACGAAGTTAACCGCAAAATACTATTTCACACATATTCAATCTAGCGTTTTCTATTGAATTTAAAAAGAGCTACTTTATTAAAAAAATAGTTATGCGTTAATTTTACATGTTTCCTCATATATTTATTTGGAGTGTTTTGTGTGTTTTTATTCCTTGTATTATATCTATTTTTATCCGCCTTCTATTTTATACAATAATAGTTGTTACAGCCACAAAAATTCTGAAGATGAGTTTTTGATTAGTTATACTAAAACAGGATTCGTGGTTTAATATTCTTATTGGTTCCGGATACAGTTTGAGAATTTCAAAAAGTCTCTTTCAAATTTTGACTGCCGACTTTCTTTGATATTATTTCTCATAAACATGGGCATGTTAAACTTACCTTTCGTAAATATAGACTTCTTAAATTAATCTATATCCAACTTAACGTAGGGAAATAAACTTCAATATTAACCTTTACTTAAGAGTAATTTTTTTTACATAGCATCAGACCTTCCATTATTCATTATAGGAATCCAAAAATCTTACTTTATATCTAAGCCTTTATTTAGAGATGATTACCATGATATTATGTAGTTTATTGTCAATGGAATCAAATTATTATATGTTCTGGTTTTGAAAGCCGCCTTATAACAGATAAGTATACATATATTGAATTTCCATTTTTCCACTACGTTTTAAGAAATTGTTTATCGCTTGACAATAACGAGAACAGAAGACGATGGAAAAAAAATCCCTTGTGGTTTCGAATACGGTCGTGGTTAGTGTGACTAAGGTTCTTCAGCGGTTCTATAAATGGCAATAGATTACGAACATCTGCTCGAGTTCGTTAAATTAAGACAGGTCAGGCAATCGCTTTTCAGACTGCGTTATTCTCACCACGTGTGCGTTTTTAACGGAGCAATTAGACTATCACTCTTCATCCATTTCTTCCGCTCAATATATCTTCGTTTTCTACTAGCATACATCCAGTAAATTTACGCTATCGTACCGCCAGTAAATTATCATGCATTCCCCTCCACGGTATCTCCTCTTTATACCTCGGATACCTTTCCCTTTTTAGAGGGATAAACAAAATGAAAAGAAGAAAAATGTATATAATAAAATAAATAAAAAAGAGCTTTCTCAAGAGTTGTTCTACTTGTAGTTTGGAACCCCTACTGAAAGGACTCGTCCCAGCAAGACTTTGATTTACGTTTTCGTATCTAAAAGGAAATGAGTCTTGTTGTTTTTCTTTTTGGTTGTGTGGTGGAGCGTAAGCTTAGAATAACAGAAGAATGTTTTCATTTCCCCCTCCCCCTTGGAGACTGTCTGTTTGTGCTGTAATTTTTTATTTCCTCTCTTTTACTTTCATGACCTTAGGCTGTACATCTCTTGAGACACCTTGCATATCAGGGTCTCTAGCACTACAATACTAAAGGCCAGCAGTGCTTGGGAATGAAATCTCTCTTGGCGAAACTATGCGAGTTTCGCAACCTCTTGAAATTATGGAAGAATTGATGGACACATTATGTCACGTTGTGACCCCATCCTGATCATTTGTTATTTAGCTATAAAAAACGTAAGGAAAATCAAAAACTTCGAGAAAGAAAAACTACATATTTAAAAAAAAAGTACAACAGGGGAATTGGCAACCATATCTGTCTCATCCATCCATTTTATTATTTTTTATTTCTTAACTCTTGTTTAAAATTTCCAAGTTTCCTATTTGATCCCATCAGACAATTTTTTGTAATTCATTTTAAAAGTAACCATACAAATTAATAGGTTATTTTTGGATTAGTTAATTAATACTCTTTTTATTCTAACGCATACATTTATTACTTAATACGAGATGTCAAAACGAGGATACTTTGAAGTTTCAATGTTTACTCGTCAATGCGAATTGTTCATCGCTAACATATATTACGTCCCCCGATAGTTAGTTTTCATTGCTATCCAATTAGGTAACAAATTCTCTTATGGAAAGATGTTGCAATCACTTTTTATCTAAGGCTGAATCATGTTTTGGATCTGATTTTAGATTCTTCACATAATTTTGGTATCCTTTAATAATGCCTGTGAATAGTTTTAGTTTCTAAATTTCATACTATGATAATTCAATATATATTTGCATGGTAAGCAGTTGAATTAAATTAACATACTTTTAAGATTACGAGCCTGTGATAGCCGTTACAGAAATACATAAAGCATAAAAGCAATTGTGTAATAACTGGATACCGTTTAAAACGGAGATTCTTCCTCGAAATATCGCAGCCAGACTGGCATATAAATTAAGCAATCGGAAGTTGGGTCGCCTCCTTCCCTCTGAAAAATGATCCAATTGATGAATGACGGTTTCGTATAATTGACATATCCTTGGTGTTAAGGTTCGATCCTTAACCATGTCTGCCGAGCTCATTACTATGAAATCTGATCTTCGTTCAACATCAGTGGCCCGGAAGGTCATAGGTTCAATTCTTGATTCCAGGAAAAACCACTATGCGCAAGGGGCTGTCACACGATAAATGTGGTCGAAGATCGAATGTCACTACTTCGTTAAAGCTGAAACCTGGGATGCATGATGTCATCATCCAACTGTGGTTCAAAGTTTCAAAACTCATCTCCAGTCCTCGGTGTTGCTACAACCGATGGTATTAAATTTATGAATATAAATTTGATTATCTGCGCTGGATGTACCTATAATGTTTCATAAATTAATACCTATAATTGCCAATTGGCTTATTATCGGATTACAACCTTTGTCGCTATACATCCCACATTGATTATATATTAAGTTCAGCTTATTATCTGCATTTTAACAATTATTAATAATGTAAAGCACTATGAAATTTTTGATTCTTTATTTATAATCTGACTAAGCATGCTGTTTAGATTTCCCATTGAATTCAGGATTTTTTCATTATACAAAGCTTTATCATGCATGCATATTTGTTTCCGAAAACAACTGATGCATGTTGATGTACTTTATTTATAGCTCTTGGATTACTCTACTCAATGGTAAATGCTAAAAGTTAAAATATACCTTTTAGTGCTTTTGTTAATTTCAGACCTTTTACTTTGTACTATATGTTACAAATATTTCAAATCTGTAAAATAATTTAAAAAGTACATTCCTAAAAAACATGAAAAATGCCAAAAAAAAAAAAAAAACTTACATTTTAAAATATTAATCACATTTTTTCTTCCCTATATACAAATAAAATAGAAGAATCTCCAATACTGAGATTATATATCTCTATGCGTTTAAAAGAAGTTACTGAACCATTAAGAATAATTATACATTTATAGTCAAGGAGATAAAAAGTTATTCATCAAGGGAGATGGAATTGATATCATTGGATTTGGTCATTTTTTTAACTTTATTATTAGACATTGAGTTCCGTTTAGTCGAGTCTAGAACAAAAGCAATTGTACTTGATGTCAAGTCAGTGCCTTATGTCAATGCGGCTATTTTGCCAAAGTGTAACTGACACATTCTTTCTAAGCTCTTTTTATTTTTTGAATACTCTGGTATATAGCATACAATACCAAGAAATTCATTTTTTGTCATGATTTGATATAAGATCTGTTATCAACTGCATATTAACACATGTCCGAAGCTCCAGTATGTGTATGAACAAATATCGATATTCTGTTTTTATATATAGCTGAAAACATTCATTAATGAATGAGATAGAATGCAATGGAAAAAAAGAAAGAAAGAAATATGAGAAATTCCATTAAAAAATTCTTACACATTCATTTCTCTCATCAGAAATGTACATTAGGATACCAAAATTTACATAAATGCCCTAGTCAACTGATTGTTATGAGTTGAAAAAGAGATGACGGATAATTGTCCGCGACCAATGAAATCTTCCTTCAGAATTCATGGCAGCTTTTTCACTTCTTGTGGAACAAGTCTCTCAGATTACTCAAACTTTGGCCGTGGTTGAACCAGGGCGATGTACTGTTAGCAGTTTCTGAGAAACTCAGGGTGTGTCAGTTTGCCATTCTGTTTGTATTCTTGTTGCTCCGTCAAAATCTTATTAAAATTTCTCTGGTTGGAAAATAAAATTCGTTGACATTGTTCAACTGTAAGTCTTCGTGGCATTTTGATATCCCTTGCTCTTTTCAGTTCGATTGCCAACAGAAATTCTTTAACTGCACTTTTACCGTTTACTTTAACGGTAACTTCGATTGTTTTAACTTGATCATCCCTCTGGGAAATATTTCTGGATATGTTAATTTTTTTCCATCTGAATTCCGTTTATAAGGCAAATATTATCTCTGTAATTAATCCATTTCGATACTTATTGAAACTTTTCGTGTCACTAGCCCAATCAGATTCCTAATTCCATTTAAGAATATTAATAACAAATATTAATTTAATTATGCAATGAACAGCATTCTGAATATTGAAGATCAATGTATATATATAATTATATATATATATATATATATATATATAATATACTGATATTCCTCTATTGCCATTTTTTTTATTTATATGAGTTATACAATTTTTTTGTAACATGACTATCTACAAAGAAAATAATTTATTACAGGAGAACTTTAAAACTTTTTAATGTACGATTTTTTCGAAAGCTCATCAATTGTACATAACAATGCTTAATACAAATGATTGAAATACATCTTTTATCTCAGTCTTTTCATGCTTATTCAAATTATCTAATCTTTAACAGGAAAATAACACTGCGGATTCAAATAATATTATTTATTAAATTATCTTCCGTCGAATTTTCACTCCTCTGACTAGAATGACGGTCATCGTGACCACTTAAGTGTGTGTTAAATAAAGGGTTTTTTAAAGGATGTTTTTTTGAGCACTTTCTTCTACCAATCTATCTTGAAATGTCAAAACTATTTGTCTGACGCAGTTCAGCGAAACCAAACTTTTGCGTCACTAAATCACAATAAACCAACCAACCTGAAAGGCCAAAGAATTTCTCACAGCGAGATTTAGATTACGACGAAGTTTATCTGGCATTGCAGAAATTAGTTGCGTGTATCGTAGTATTAATCCTACATCATCGCATTCATTCTTTTTTGTTACAATAATTATTTTGATTTATTAAAATAAATGAATTCATTCCTTTAATAAACATATTTCAAATAAATCAAAATTTGAAAGGCTTATCAGACAACTAACATAACATTATGATGCACGGAAAAAACGTTTGATTTGGTGTTCTTTCACGAGTCTCTAAGATATTGCCTTTTCTTTATTTTGAACATAAATTTCTCTTTGTCTTGAGGACATTACTTCATACAAATTTTTTTTCGATGATATTCTAGAAACTTTTTAACAAATGGAATGCTTAACGATATAAAAGGAAAACATGGCTCTGATTTCCATTCAAATGGACTTCCCCATGGAATTAACCACCCAAGATGCACAGCAGGTTATCCGACACATGGCCAAAGTGAAAAACGACAAACATGTTACCTCTGCTGTTTAGAAAAGGAAAAATTAATGTTCATCTTTTCTTAGCGATGGGCCTCTTTTTAAATTTTTTTTTTCATAGTCGAATTCCTGTAGGCCTCATGGAAGACATGCATATATATCACGCTATTTTTTTAAAAAAAAGAAAAAAAATTGTAAAGGATTCATGCTGTTTTTGAGCTATTTGTTATGAAACAAGTACGTTCTTAAAGAGTTTAAACCATTTGTTTCATATACAATGAGGCAGTCATATTTATGGTGTAGATATCTCAACAAAACGAATTAAAAATGTCAACTTGAAACACCACATATATATGCATGATCTAAGCTCACATTTTGTGGCTTGTATCGTGATATAAATAGCACAAAACTCATCTTTCCAAATATAAGAATGTAACTTTAAACAACTAAAGTAACATGCTTACTAATATCTAATTTCGAAATCTGAACAGCCATACAGCCATTGATATTATTTTTATTACTTACTTTAATAAAATTTCAGTCATCATATGATTGAAATTAGAGTTATTATGAGTGATAAATGCATGCTCAATAGCTTGGTGTTCATAGGGTGTTTCGGTTAAAGGGTTAAATTTATCAGACATCGAATTTTATCATGACACTTTTGCTAATTTTTTATTTAGAATTATCAATATGAAGCAGGGCTGTTGAGTAATCCCTACATTCGAATACAATTAGATTGCAAAACATATCTTATCATTCGATCTGTACTCGTAAGTTTTCCGAGACCCGAAGTGTGAGTTTAAGTAAAGAATATAACAGTTTAAAATCAGAAATAAAATAACTGATTGGATAAGACAATGTGAGGAGGAATAACAGCTTATTTAAATCTTTTTTCTTCATCAAATTATGAAACTATTCTACAGGGGAAAAAATATTGGTTTAACGGCAGCGTTAAACTGTAGGATTCATTTATACTTTTTAGGGACAATTAAACATAGTTGCTTATTTTACCCTTGATAGTTGCCCTTGCCCTCATAGAAATTATACAGAAATTATTTTTATCCAATGACTGTCGAAAAATTGACAAAGAGACGTTTTACGTATATAGAACTTTTATGGATTACTAAAAAAAAAGCTCAATTATACTTAATCAGAATCATTTTCATATAACTGTTCTTTGTAGTTGTTTTATTTTACATTTATAACTTTGAACATTTTCTAAAATTTTCCGAGATTTTATAGTTTAATCTGACTATGATTATTAAGTTATGAGGTCTCCAAAATAAACCCATTGGACAAAATAACATGTTAATATAGTTAAACTCAGCCACCTCTTTATGGCAAATCTGGATAGCTTTGTCTAAATTTTTTTCTATTATTAAACAAAGGTTTGGTGGTTGGATATATCGACACAAGAGTCAAATAGAGCAATGTAGTTCCATAATTTGAATAGAAAATAATTATTTATATATTTTTCGCATCTTTGTTCTTTTAATAGTATATTTTCTTACTCGCTGTTTTTTTTTTAAGTTGCTGCCTTAACCTTTCTTTGTTTAAATTTTGAAGAAGATTAGGTTGTTTTGTTTGTTGGTATTAAATATATAAATAACGTTTCATTTATTATATAAATATATGTCTCCGCTGTATCTTATATAGTAGATTGCAAATTTATGTTTATTTTATTCCATAATGGTAGATTTTATTTTTTGGCACAAGCATTTACAGCTATGCAGTACACAAGTTACTGCTCAGTAATAATTACAACTAATCAAGTTGATAAATCAATTGATTTACCAATTTCTAAGTTAACGTTTGCCATCGTAACTGAAAACATGGCATTCAAAGCATGTACTAACAATGATGTAACAAACTAACGTCTTCTCCAAATTGTGGAGTAATTTTGATTGTTTAACCAAGGATTGTGTCATCGTCAAGGTAACGGCTCAAATCTTCACCTTGGCTCCAGAAATGATAAATTTCACGCTTTTGTCTCTCATCGCAAAAATAATACCTCTTTTTTTTTTCTCAAAAGAAAAGCAATATCTGTTCTTTTTTTCTTTCTTTTGTGAGGAAGCGTGACGAATCACTTGTCAAGACGATTTGGGTCGCTCTGGTTGTGTTACCGTAAAAACTACGTAGCGTGTTGAATTAAGAAAATATGTAGCCAAGTATCGTCTCGATATAATTTATTTTTAATTTTTATGTAATTTGTTTCGCAATCATGCTCAGGTAACTAGTCTGTTGTAATATTGTCTTTCTCTCTCTCTTTGTCTCATAAAAAAAGAACAGAAATAAGGATTTTTTTTTTCCTATGGTAGCATTCAAATATTCCGTTAAAGTTTCAAATAGATTACCTTCAGTATATGAACCCTTAGCACTCCACTGGCGCCACTTCGGCGACATTGGGTTGCATGCATACTTTAGGCTTAAAACATATATAATTCACTTTTTATTCATACAATGCAGATAAGCTTTTACAACGATCATAATTACTAATTTTGGTAGCATAATTACTAATTTGGTAGTCATGACACCAGTGGAATGCTAAAAGTTAAAGATGTTAAATTATCTAGTTTGGGTTTCATTGAATTTGGAAGTTTATTAGTTCCCGCAATTGTCGTTCTGATTCTTCAATACTTAAACAAATTATATTAGAAAATTGTTTCAACTTTAGAAATTTCATAAAAAATTTGCTAAATAACTATTATTAGTCAATTTTTTTATATTTCATTATTTAATGCTTCGTTTTCTTATTTATTCTCAAATTTCAGGGTATTGGCCGAAATCTTCTGTAGAAATTTAAATCGTGAGTGGAAAAAGTTCAAACATCTTTGATTTAAAGGCATTTTTAACTTATTAAGTCCTTAACTGTAGGGTTTAAGCATCATTCAAACCCTGAATTATTACTTCTCGAAATAAGGTGAAATTAAATCATTTCAAGACGCTATAATTCGATTAAAAAACATGCATAATCTACAAGCACCTTGTATTTTCTATGGATTCTTAACTGAATCAGTAGGACAGCACATTCACGAAATTGAAAGTATTATTTAATTAGATAATAAAAAATATAAAGATGTAAAAGGTTAAGGTTTCGGCTTTAGTTAGAGTTAATACTCATCAGAACTGGAATCATGATTTGGATGGATTGCTTAAATCCTTCTACATTGTCAGTTCATGATACTTCCAAGTAATTTGTAATGTCTTAATGTTCCTTATTAATGTTCGTATTAATTTTAAAAAATCCAAGTTTCTACAATTGTACAATAATATTTTTAATAAAGTAATTTACTTTTCGCTCCTTGAATGTAAAGTTTTCCTCTTTCCATTTTTTAGGGGGGAGGAGAGGGGAAGAAACGCGAATTTTCTTCGATGCTTAATGAGTAATTATTCCAAATTAGGACAAAACTTAATCCCCAAGTACTCTTTCGTCATTTTAAATTTTTACTTAATTAAATTTATTTCATCTTCATAAATATTAAGTTTTGTAACCGATTTTTCTTTTATTATTGGTGCGCCAAAATTTCAGAATTTTGTGCGATTTGTGTGTTATTAATGAAAATAGTATTAAATTCATGCATAACTTAGTTTTAATTTAATAGAATAACTTTACACAAATTTTCACCATGTAATACTAAATTTGAAAAAACCACTTAATTTTATTATAGACTTATGAATAAAAGCTGATCAAAAACTTTTTTAAAGAAAACCGCCAATTATTACACTGAAAGTGAATTTTAAAGATTACAATTATTGAATTTATTATTATTATTTTACCTTATTTAGCATAATAAAAATTCTTCCATCTGAAGTTGGAAGAAATCCATAGTGCTTATGCTGGGATTAATATTGATTGATAACCATTCGTTTGGATCGTTTCTGCATATAAATTTCTCCAATCTCCTTTGTCTCTATTTACGGGGCACCAATCCATAAAAGGTTAAAAGACAATACTTTTCATTAATGTTTAATTTTTGTGTCTTCTGGGAATATTTTGTGCAATTTCGGAAATAAAAGATCTTGGCTTAGGGGAGACCAGAAAACTCGAATCATTACGCATATTGACGATTTCATTTTTTGTAAATTTTCAATGGGAAGAAGGTATGCTCCCAATTTTTAGTTTTTTTCTTTTCCACGCTAGTTTTTAAATAAATAAAAAAGACCTTGAGAAATTTAGTTTCCATACATATGTGTGTTTAGTTAGTTAAAAGGAAAATAGGCAGCTTCGTGTATGCGTGAAAATTTTGAAAATAACGGCTAAGACTAGGGCTTCTGTACACGTTAGCTACGCCGATACCGTACGCCTCTGGCCTGTAATACACATTATCTTTCTAATTAAATTACTCGTTTCATTTTATATTGTATAGATACTATAGAAAAAAAACCTTTAATTGCATTGAAAATATAAATCAAGACATCGAATATGTTAGATTTATTAGACGTACAATTCCTTTTGGCAAAAAAACATTTTTAAGGTTCCAGATGTGCCAGTAACATCCTGTCTTTAACTCAAAATTAAATTAGAAATCTTTAAATAATGATAAATAAAATGAAATTTGATTTTAAAATTTTGTTCAGCAAATTTCAATAAAATATCTTAAATCTTCTTAGTAATTTTTGTGCAAGTATTTTTTACTTAATTATCTAAGTGATTTAATGTTTATGATTTTTTACAATTCTAAGAGGAAAGTATTGCCAACATTTTCACGATCCTAGCTTTGTTCTATGTGATTATCTTGGGGATCGCGACCCACAAACAAGGAAGACTGAACTTAGATAATAGACATATTATTTAGTGCGCAGATAAATCGTCGGATATTTCAGTTAATTTTTGTCCGAAAAGACTTTATGCAACTTATTTTATAAATATCCAATCATGATTTTTAATGTTAAATGAAACTAAACCTTTTACGAGATTGTGATGTCATTTGGTCTCTTCGTATTACATATCAGATTTCAAAATGGTCTAGATACAAATGGATATTTTTTAATTACGAAAAGGATTTATCTGTAATAAATAAAAAAAATTAAATAGGGAAAAAATCTACTTTTTTATTAATAAATAATTTTTACAGATAAGAAAACATGCAGTTGAGAGCTCCAGACGAATAAGGCAACTTTTACTTGTTAATTCATTTATTACAAGTTTTAAAGAGAGATATCCATTCTTTCTTTAGTTCCCACACTTTTGCCACGTTAAATCTGTCGGTTGATATTTGTTAAAATGAGATGATACAGAAAATGCATTATAAAGGAAGAGAGAGTAAATTTATGAGCATAAAGGCTAATCAGCTTTTTTTCTTTTTAGAAAAAGCAAATTTGAAAGTTGTCTAGGTATCAGAAATTTTGATGTTACTGTATAGGCTATTTGAAAGTTCTGCATGATTGAAGGATTAATTCATGCATAGAGCAAACAGTATTTAAGTCATTATCATTTTTTGGCTATAGAATAGAGATAATTAAAAATTACCTATTTGTTACCTTTTTTCGGGGTTGATAAAAACTGCGAACTCTCGAAGTTAGAAAATAAGTTAGAATAAATTTAATAATAGTTATTTTTAATCACACTTTTATTATGTATTAAAAATATAATCCCTTATTTTGAATATTTTTTAAAATTTTGTTATATGTAATTCGTTATTATATATATTATGAAATCAATGTTGATTAAAATATTCAGTTAATTATATAATTTCTGACTTAAGATGTCATCTATTGCTAATGTTGGAACTATGCTCTTAGTGTTTTTGTGCATATTGTTCAGAAAAACGGTCATATTAGGAAAATATAATTGTTTAGCGAAAGCATTTGTTTCAAGAACTATCAGAATGTTATATATTAAGTCATATTTTTCGAAACCCCAGAAATAAATCAACACATTTTTATCGATGCCTGTAAAGTTCCCTTGCTGATGTTATGTTTAGTAATTGAACATTTGCATTAGCGATATTGATTATTTTCTTCTGAAATTTATATCATAATTGGTTTATAATGTTTGTAAAGAGTATTTAATTTTTGTTTAAGGACATTTCTGTTTCAAGAAGTCTTCCTCTCACGATTTCTTTTCGGCGGCCTTAAAAGGAAAAAATAATTAAAAAGTGAAGATTAAAAGATAAAGATAAATGAAAAAAACTTTGGCTTGAAATATAAATTCAATAAATGATAATTAAAGTGAAATTGATAATTTTCAAAAAAAAAAATTTTTTTTTTCAGATTTTTACAAGAAAGTAAATCTAAAAATTCTCACTCTCTTTTTAATGCTTGGTGGAATCATAATTAAAAATTTCGAATCATCTTATCAAAGAATGTTTTATATACAACAGAACTGTAATAATGCGGATTAATTGTAACCAGATCAGACCAGGATAGACCAGGATAGTCGAAGAAAATTTTTTTTATTTCGTGGGGGGGGGGACGAAATTAGCTTAGATTGTATCAATTTAGTGACCAAAAACAATGGTGCTTACACTTTTATTCTTGCACATTGCATTAAAATATTATTGTTGAACTTTTCATTCAAAATAAATTGTTTCGTTGTCTTATGTTTTTTGCTCAGGGAGGCTCTGTTACTGAATATTTTTTTTCAAAGCGATGCGGATAACTGCTATTTGGATATTTGGAATTCTACTGTATATATATGTATATTTTTATATATAATTGCATCCATTAGTATTAACCCAACACCCTGGGGATATCGGAGGATACTTACATTCCTTAGAGGTCTAAAAATAAGTGAAGATTTTTTTTTGACCACCTGGGGGGGGGGGGGCTTCTCATTCCTTCGGAGAAAAAAAAGAAACGATCCGTTTAATTTGTACATACCTTTTTAACACAAATAGTTTGAAGAAAACTAAGTCAATTAAATACTAAAGAAAAGCAAAAAATAATAAATCAATATAATTTGAAGGATTTTTTATTATTATTATCAGAAACTAATTTTCTATTTTGAAATGATAGAAATTATTCTTTTGCATCAAGTAAAAATTGCTCTGGAACTCACAAGAACGTGTGATTCAAACGTCGGATAAATTACACGTTAAATTTATCAATCCATTTCTATAATGAAACCATATTCTGTGGTGCAATTTAATTTGAATTTTATCAGTGAGAAAAACCTCATAAAAGAAGACTTGCCCTCTTATAGTGGAATCCCCCGTAATGTGATGAGACTGGAGAAAAAAGGGGGGAGGGGGAGAGAAAAAAACCACAAAAAAAATTGTTGTAGAGTAGAAAGCATGCCGTAAGGCCTAGGCGGGGAGAGGCCTTAAACGAGGTGAAGTAATATCCTCGGCTCATATTAATTCAGCAGAAATCGGTCCCTGTTGCGGGCCTCCAAAATGGGACGAAAAAGCAACTTCTAACAGATAATGAGCACGTGAGCCTGAAAACATCTACGGTTTGTAAGATTTATTAGGAAAGTTGCGACGCTCGTTAAAGCCTCCCGTTTTAAAATGCAGTGTCAGATAGGACAACGACATAGATGTCATGTATTATTCCATTTGCAGTGAAGTTCACGATCGTTTTGGGTGGAAATGGTCGTAAATTCATTTTAAAGCGACACCTCAATCGCAGACTGATTGTGGCGCAGGTGTTAAAATCACTGAAATTAAGTGGCTTTTGAGCAGCACATTTTCGTAACGCCTTCGGTCTTTTCCTGTTATCTTAGACTGTGAAATAAAACTAACGTTTAACGAAGGAAGGGCATCCAATAAATTGTCATCCATGTATTCTTTTATTGCTAACAAAGAATTTAGCTGTAGATTCTGATATATCATCAGTTACGAAATTATTCATTAGATTTCATATTAATTTATACATTATATTTTATTAATTTATTTAGATCATCACTATATTTCATTAATTTATTTATACCGTATTTAAAGCAACATTAATGTATTTAGTTTCAATCTGTGCATCTATACATCAAGCGATTACGGCACTAGTTTTAAAGTTATTAAAATTCAATGTCTTCTGATGACATTTTGGAAACGCCTTCGGGCTTTTCCTTTTTAACTCCAAAATAAAACAAATATTATTTAAAAGAAAGGCGTCCTCTAAATTGAAAATTATGATTTCTTCATTGCTAATGAAGCACTAATTACATATCCCGAAACTTTGTTTGGTAATTAAAAAAACTATATTAACTTAACAATATATTTTTAAGGTATATTAAGATATTATTTATTTATATTAAGATATTTAAATTCAATCCATATGTGAAGCTTTAGTAGCATGTTTAATTTCAGTCACTACATCCACGTATAAAGGAGTACATTTCAAACTTAATAATTACGGCAGAGGTATTAAAATCATTAAAATTAAGTGACATTTGATTCTATTTTTTTCTTCTTGTTATCTAAGACTTCAAAATAAAACTCTTTTTTTGTTCTTTTAATACGAATATTCTCTGGTTTCCTTCGTATTTCCGTTCTTTCACTACTAATGAAGCATTTAGTAACATATTCTTTTTTGTTAAAAAAAAAGTGTGCATTATAATATTAGTTTTTAACGTGTTTATTCTTGTATTGAATCGTAACCAAGGGCAACTTAAGCTGACAAAATGAGGAAAACCAAGCTTTATATCATTATTTCAACTAATAGTCGTGAGTTATAATTCTAACGAATAGGGAAGACATAAAATATTTAGGCAAAAATAATTGTTTTTTACAATTAACTCTACATATCGCCTTTACACTATACTTAATTATCTGGCAGTGAAACACAAGAAGTTTATCGTCTCCCCAATATTCGTTACATATGCCCTTCTTCCCTTCAAAAGTGTTCCACTATGAATAAAAACTTGTCATATTTTTGTGAAAACTTATCTCTGATATTCTCAATGAAAACTTCATAGCCCTTGGAAAATGAAATGAGCTTCGTAAAAAAAGTATCAATGTATCTCCATTCTATGAGAACACACACACACACAAAAGGATCAACCTTATGAGCTATAGCTCTCTCAGAAATGGACTAGAAACTCTTCAAGGAATTCATTCGGTAATTTCAGATATGATACTACTAATATGACTTTGAAATTGTACCTTGCAATTCATATTTCGATAGGATTCGTTTATGGAATCATTCAAAGGATTTGAGCTATTCTCTCCTACATTTAAAAGTAATTGATATTTTGTTTGTTTTAAATATCTTTCTTCCGATATTCTGTTTAAAAAAAATTCTATTCTTAAAATGAAAGTTATTTGTTGACGTATTCCTCACATAATGTGTATTTTGTTTCTGTAACATGCGTTATGTCGGCAATCGATGATTTGACCTCTTCTTCCTTGCTACAAATAGTCAACTGCGGTTGTTTTAAACTAAAGAGTGTGTCTCTTTACTGCATATAATGTTACTTTCATTATCTAAAATTTCCTTTTGAGAATTGTATTCAGTTATGAAATCTGAGTAGTGGTGATTGTTGCAGAAACATTATTTCACGTGAAGGAGTAAATAAAAGCTGTATTATTTTCATTTTTGCTCACGGTGCTGTTGTTAATTACTTAAATGGTAAACGAAATTTTTACAAATATAACAATTTTTAACATCGCTATATCTTTTGGAGAAACAAGATATATTATGTTTCTTTAATGGTTTCTTATTCGTACAATATATGTCTTGTATTATAGTGATATTCTCTCTGTATAAAGAAATATTATTTATAGGGGGGATACAATGACTCTTATTGCATTCTGCGAATAATCTGCGGCGTTTTTCAGGAAAATTGTTAATATTTGTATTCGAAAAACATTTTTTGACTTCTTTCACTCAGCTGTATTTATTTCACCTCCTTGAGCGCACTTTTTTTAAAATAAAAAGCTCTGAAATTTTAAACCTAACAATGATTATTATTCAATCTGTTCAAATGGTTTTACTTATATGAGCAAAATTAAATTCGCAGATGAATGAGACCGAAAAATAATTTTAGGTTCTTGTTAAATAGTTGAACCGTTGCTGGCTCGAAATTATGATTCCACAAAGTTCTTGTCGTGTATAGATAGCGCGCGAGAAGGTGAATCTAAATCCATGCGAGTCAAACGTTTCATCACAATTTTTAACGGGCTTAATTGATCCTCCTCATCTGATAGTAATTCAAAATGATAAAACCCGCTCTTAGAGAACATCAAATTAGGAAGTATATGTAATTAAACTTTAAATTTCTTTGAAAATTTTTGACTATATAATACCATACGTACATACTTTATGAGCTTGATATTCTGTTTTGATAATTATTTGATAACACTTGTATCCTTCTTCTGGGGTGGACATTGTAGTAATCATTAGAAAGGACAGTACTGACGTAGTATATTTTAGATATAATTTTTAAATATTTATATTGCGTTTATTTATAAAGCGATTTTAAATTCAATAAAATAATTTAAATAAAGTTGTTCTCAATTTTTTTTTTATTGATACTAAAAAAAAGTTTGAGACGCATTTTATGTACAACTTACCTAGCAATTCTCCCGCAAAAGGTTCACGAAAATGTCGGGATTTCTCCGTTTTATCAAACGATTCTATTTTAATGCCTAGTATCGTAAATAAAAAAAAAATATATTACATTGGGAAAAATCCGAAACTAGGATATAATGTGGGAAGAACAGATAGCTGATGTAAGATAATTTCTCTGTTTTACAGATTTTTTTTATTTGAATATTTCCTCTTTTCTCATCTTCAGGGAGATTATGATTATTCTGATTGGTACATCAATTATTTTTAAATTTATAAATTAACTTCAAGTAATTGATGGACATTATTATTCATTATAAAAATTATGTTGATGCAGCAAATTAAGACCAATAATGCATTCCGTAAACTTTTATTTTTGAGTTACGAATTTCAGCTCGATTTGTTTCTGTGTTGGTCTTATTTAGGAACATATTTTTCATCTAAAATATTCATGGCTGGACATTAGGATTTTTCCGAAAATAATAATAATAAAATAATAATGAAATTTGATGTAGAATATAAACTGATCATGTTTTGAATTCCGAACTTTCTTCATCTTGCTTCTTAGGAAAGCTTGCTTCTTATTGCTGTAATTGCCATTTTTCTTTTCTTTTTTCAAAAGAACGGAATACTTTATTTATATTTCATATTAGGGTATTATTTCTTTTCCACTTCCTCTACCTATGGTTGCTATTTTTACTTTTGCAATTTTGAAACTTTATTCAAACGGAGTCGGTCCGATTAAGTCCAGCTGTACACAAATGTATTTTATTATTTGTCATCACGTTAATTTTCAGCTCGGTACAATATTAAAGTCATGTTAGTAAAACCGTTCCGTTTATGCAGAGCCCGACTTAGCCTTATCTGGGCACGGGGTAATGCCTTCTTTCGGGCCCTAGTCTGTCTTTTTTTATCCTTGAAAGCAATGTTAAAAACAGTTCGTTAAAGAAAAAATATATATAATGAATTTTCTATTCAATTTGGGGGGGGCCTGGGGCAACTGCCCCTATGCCCCTGCTTTAGTCAGGCTGTTCGTTTATGCTAGTTGCGTCCGATCGAAGAATAAGCCGGAGGAGGACAAACGGCTTGGGTAGTTCTAAACAAAATTTTAGTTTTACGATGATCGTTAAAATGTGAAATAACGCTTTCTTGTAAAATAACGAATTTTGGCATTAGGGTTTTTAAAATTCATTCTAGTATAGTAAAAAAGCTTTAAATATATCTGTAGTAATTCAGAAAATATCAAACTTTAAAAATTTATTTAGAGCAGCTGTTTCCCTTTCCATTAACAATATTATGAAACTATTAACGTAGACTAAGAATGATATATTAGTTATGATCCGAAAGAGTTAATATAAAATGTTAGGCTGTGACTGCTTATTAAAGTTTTTTTTATGAGCTACCTGGAATTCAGTTTTTAATTATTGTTTTAAATAAAACGTTCGCTTCGTTTTCCTGGAGTTCAATATTTTCCCTCTTAACCATAAAGTATTCTTTACGGGTGTTTATATTTTCAGTTCAATGATCAGCCTTTTTAATAGAAGATTTGAAGGATGCTTATTAAGTTGCTTTAAATAAAACTTTAAATTCAATATTCACATGATAATTTGTGTAAGTATTCATCTGAAAGTTAAATTTCTTTCTTGCTATTTGTAGCGCCAGAAATACTACATGACTACTTGCAACTTCTCTTATATTTGGAGTTAAAGGAATAGTCCTTATTTGATTTTTGGTGTGTTGGATTTTTTTTTTCAGTTAAAGATATATTCGGTAAAAAATCTGTTGGAATTAAGCGAGCGGACCATTTTTCTCGCGTAAGAATATCTGTGTGATTAGGCTTCTGGCTTGATTTCCTGCACGAACTCCTCAACAAGATGATGTGTGCTTAACCGTCAATATGTGTTTGTTTCTTTTCTATGTCTGATAAATATGCTCTCTCCAAGAACTATGCTGATATTTAATGAAAATTAACAACAGAATCAACATGCAAAATATTTCCTTCTTTACAAATGATAAGCAGAAGGATCACTATAATAGTAATAGCGAAGTAAATAGGAAACTACGAGAGATCGATTCAAATACGAATATTGTCTTCACGATTTCCAACTGTAGAAAGAGTTCCACGGAAATAACTTTCAACATTCATTTCATTTCATTTTCAACTTTTTTTTTTTTTTCATTTTAAATGCAGAGCTTAATCTCGGAGAATATCGATCACTGACATTTAAAATTAAGTGTTGTTTAAATTATTAATCATTTTAAATATATTAAGATCCTATAACTTGCAGGCTTCGCAATATCAACAATTTGAATTGCTAATATCACAAGTAAGATTCAATATGTCTTGTCTATAGAATGTGAAACAAGTTATTCTGTATCTTTTGCTACAAAAAGGAGAAGGATGAGGATAATTCTCAAAAATCCCTCACAAAAATGTCAACACATTTTATTCTGTTAACTTCTAGATTTCGGAGGAAAGTATTCAGAATCGCTTTTCAATAAGAATTCAAATGATGAAAATTACTCGTGCATTATATTTTCTATTCAAGTTATATTAAAAGGAAACAACTTTTAGAATTGATTTGATAGAATTAAAAAAAAAACTTTTTGCCTTTGCTTGCAATAGTTTTTATATTGTATTTCAATCAATTTAAAGGCTTATATTCCCACATTTTATTATGAGAGTCTTAATTTAAGGTCTTCATATCTATTTTAATGCTTTTTTTTCTAATTTAATTTGCTTATTTTTTAAAGATATATAGATATATGCTATTTCTTTTCTAAACTATTCCCAATTTAATTTCTTTTTGAATTCAAGTTGAATCATACACGATTCTTGAAAGATATTAGAGAATCATTCCTTTCTTTATATTGTTCCAGAGGCAGTTTGAAGCCTAATGGTTCTTCCGTTTACCATCTACCAGAACACAAAGACCCGTCTGAAAAAGAAATAAAAAAGTAGTGTTTAGTACGTTGATACTTTTTTGAATATACCATTAGTTAAAGAAAGCTGCAAGATATCCACTTTAAGAAAAAAGGAAGTGCGTTGGTCAAAGAACGAAGGTCTTAAGTTCGGCCATTAGCTCTAACTTGTGGGTTTGTGTAGTTATAACGCCTTGAAAACAAATACCAAACAGCTGCATATTTCGGGCTAGCCCACTTTTTCCTCAGAGAGCCGTCTCAGTCCGAGCTATAAACTTGTTCTGCTATATATCCTGTGCTAGACGCAGAAACACTGGCATTCGAAGTTGTACCCCTTCATTAATTCCCAGCGAATGCTTTGATTTATTTGAGTCGAAAGTTTTTTTCTTGCTTTGTGACGAGAAGTGTGTTGAAGATATTTCAACATTTTATTGAAAGATAAATTTGTTTATTTTTAGATCCAATGCACATAACAAATGTGTACTGGTGAAACATTCTTCCTTGATTAAAAATTTTAATTTTTGCATGGGATTATTATGATAATCGCTTTAGTTAGAATTTCGCCAATGAGATTCGCATTGACGTCTTTTATTAATGAGATAATTGGTTCATAAATTAAATTCATTTTATTAACCAACCGACAAAAGAAATTCAAGAAAAATTCAAGTCGGTTTTTCAACCGACATAAATAATTTTTTTCGAAAAATTGTTATTATCATCATATACTATTAATTAGTCTTTATTGCTATTGATCTTTGGGCTCATAATTTTAAATTATAACATTTGTAGTTGTGTAAGTTGTTAAATAAAATTGTTTTGTTAAAAAGCTGTTCATAAAAAAAATTGAAACTATGGAGACATTATATTTTGTTTACTATTAACTAAATTCTTTAACAGATTTATTTAAATTATTACAATTGTTAAAGGTATAACATTTTTAAGAATTATTCCACTTTTCTAAGTAAAACCAAATAATTTTTTTCTAAGAAATGAGTAACCAATAAATAATTTTATGAATAATAAAAAAAGAAATAACTCTGTTATTTACTAAAATTTAAACCAAAAATTGGATAATTTTCGCCGAATATGTCGTTAGAAATAGATTTTTTAAATCCCCTTTTTTACCCTTTGTAGATTAAAATAATAAACTCTCTCTTTAATCTTAGAGTAAGGACTTTCAAATAATGTTAAAATTGTAACTCCTTCAAATAGTGATTCCTTTTCATCAATACAAATATGCAGCAGCTTCTTCGCATGTGAATAATAATGATAATAACAATAAAATTCCGAAATAAACGTACTAGTAGCGAAAAAAGCAAACAGATCATTAAAGAATTAATTGATAATAAATTAAAGATAAGGAGTTAAATGCCTTCATTTAATCATTTTAATCAAATATTTGAAATCAGATTTGACATCTCCATTTTAATTAAAACACATTTTTTTCCTGTTATTTAAACATCGCACAAAATTGTCTTTAATATTTCTGTAACACCAGAATTCGTAAACCAAAATGTTTTAAATCATTTCTTCAAAAATGAAAGTGTAAGTACTTGGGGATTTTAAATGTGCTTTTGGAATGCCACTTCTCCATTGTGAGGGATCATTTGCCTGTTAAGTAACCAATGCCGATCCGTCAATCAACGCAGCTGTGTTTATCACTGCCGTATTCTTCGAACGTTTTTCCTTCATTTCCGATTCTCTTGCGAAGAGTACTTTTACAGCCCTTTTGTGCTTTCGGATCTATGACTTCTGTCACCTACCGATTGCAGCAAGTTAGAGAGCCTCCTTCTGAAAGTGTGCCACCTGTACTTTAAGTTCAGGTGGGCGACTCCACCCCTTCCTTTGAGAGTGCGGTCTTCCCCCTCTTCACTTGTTTAAAAATTCCGTCGACTGAAGTCGAGTAAGCGTGTGATGGATATTCGACTACGCTCCATGTTTTAGGGATGGATTTGCATACTGTCATAAAAGGCCCTGAAGCGAATTCTTGCCTGTCCTCTTACCGCCTTGACATGTGGCCTTAGCGGTAACCCCCCACTGTGGACAGCTCCTCTCACTTTGATTTTCCCCCTGCCCAATAACTTTTTTCTTAGTTTGCTTCAGTCGGGGGGTCAACCTCATATTAAAAATATGTAATGCGAAAGAAACTTCTTTGTTTGACGAATAGATCAGGGAATTTCAGAAGCAGACTTACTTGCAAGAAGTTTTTCTGACTTCGATTTTCCCTCATGTCTTGTCGCATTTTTCGCAAGTACGCATCGCTCGAGGGGTCTTCCATATATTGAAGACGATGATAGTTTCTTTGTTAGAGCACTTGGGCGCAGCATCTATAATCTCTGTTAATAATGTTGTTTTAAAGTATGTGACACTGTTTGCTTGCTCCTGACAGTTCTTGTTGTCTTGTCCGAATACATTTTTAAAACAAGTGATATGATTTTTTTTTATTAAATATTTTTCAAACTTGTATTTGTGATTATTTTTGGAGACTGGATGCAGAATGAGGACGTTTAGAAATTTACGAAATAATGCAGCAAAATTGAACGCCTGGAAAACATTTTATAAGGCGAAACTTCTGGAATTTTAGAATAAAATTATCTTTCATGTGATAAACTATAATAATAATAAAATTAAAAAATGAAATTTTTAAATTCTCTGACAAAACTGGAATGAAATTATTTATTCTGACTTTTCTTATATTTGAAGGAAAATAATAGACAGTTAATAGATATTTAGGATGTTGATTGTTTTCTTTTAGAGGGAAAAAAATCCCGTGAAAATTGTAATATATAAATTAGTCAATTGTATTATATTAGATGTAAATAAAAGCAATGCGATTCAGCATTTTCTTCATTTTTATGAGAACTTTTTTAAATGCTTATCAAATGTTTCTGCACACAAAGAGAATGCCACATCATGAGGCGAATTGTAGTAAATTAGTCAAAGCTGTGTTTCAAAAAAGAGAATATCCCCAGATTCAGGCTAGAAAATATTTGTTAATAGTTAGAAAATAACATAAGTATTTCCCTCGGTTTGCATATGTTTGCATTTTAGAATATAATAAATCTGATTTTAAAAGAGCTAGTTAATATTATAAATATAGAATATTGGTTGGAAAGCTATTAAGATTAACGTCCCTTTCTGAAGCCTTTTTGTGATGGACATTATAAAATAAAAGTTACATTACTGAGACGTCATCCCTTTTCCGAATATCCACACGTACTGACAGGGGGTTGTTTGATCCCCTATGAATTTAATATGCACCAAACATCCTTAGTCCCTCCCCCTCTCGGCACAGGAGGGGGAAAATAACCACCAAGCGATATTATAAATCAGAAAACTAATAGCATACTGATGTTTATTTACAGAAATTACTAATTGCTCATTTGCTTTATAACATCTGAATAACTTTTCAAAATTGCTTTCAGATTCCTGGTTACACTAGTTGTAATTGATTCCACTATTTTGTGAAAGTTTTTTTTAACATTTTTGATAATATGCATATAGTTTTACATACGTTTTTTGAAAATTGATTTTATCAAACACTTACATTTAATCATCGAGATTAATCAGAATAATTTAGTTATATATTAGTTAGTTTTTTTATTGTGTTATTAACATTATCATCCTCTTGCTAAAAGGTTAATTAATTATCAGAGTATAAACTTTTTATTTGTAATTTATTTTTTGCCACCCTTATTTTTGTTTAAAATATTTTTGTTCTTAATATTATTAAAGAATTTGGTTCTTGAAGCTTACCAAAATATATCAATTACAAAAGCTGCTGCAGTAGAATTTTTATCTCTGAATACGCAGTGGTACAGATGCTGGTACCGAGAAATCATTGGAATTCCACAAACATCCAAATTTCGCGAAACTAATCCACACGTCCTGAAATTTTCCTTCTTCTAACCTTATCCCCCTACCCTGTTATATCAATTTTGTGTTTTATCATCTCATTGATAATGTGAGAACACAGGGATAGCAACCTGCAGGTGATCAAAAGGGCCCACAAATTTTATCTTCCATTAATATTATTCAAACAACTTCATTTTTTTCGATTATATATTTAAAAATGGAAGGTTGTATTATTTATATGCATTGATGTCCGTAAATTAACACTTTGCTGACCGGTGACGAGTTAACTCGTCATTGCACTTGCATTATCTGTTTCAGTTTATAACACCGAGTGCGATATAAAACATTTTACTTTCATATTCAATTACAAAGAAGTAGCCGGTGACATGACATAGTTTCTGTGTAAAATTGCCGGTCACCAAAGTGTTAAAAGGAGAGTTTTTTTTAAAAGTGCTAACTTTAGAATAGGAATGTATTATAAATAATAAAAAAAGTGACATTATTTCTAAATATTGAAAATAGACGTTATTTATTTGTTCATGAATATGGAAATATTTTGACTATCTGAGAGCCATTTAAGCCTCACAAGTTGATAGTAGATAAAGTGGGGCCATATAAAACTATATTGTATATGCGTTATTTATGTTTTAATTTATGTTTCATTATTTTGTTATTCGTCAGATTTAATTCGCCTGATTTCAGGAATCAGTACATTAGCCGTTAATATGGAACTACCTTGTATTAAAATACTAGCATTCCTTTTTGGATATTGTCGTCTTTCAATTTCTTGGAAGTTCACTAACACAAAAGTAATAATATGAAGTGGCCACACATTTTTCAACGGGTTCAGGCACGTTTACATTTTGGATAGAGCACTATAGATACAAACTTTTTACCAGAGCATTGCCTCATATATTCAATTTTAATGATTCATTGGAAATTATTTAATAATAATGGTGATAATTCCCACTTTTGAAGCTGCGACATGTATTGACAAGCTTCTAGAAAGTGAAGGCATACATAGAATGGAATGGTCCGCTAATTCACCTTAATACAAAGAACATATGGATACTCTTGGGGAAGGCATGCCGAAGCAAAATTCCTCACCATATACGAGCAAATCATTCGTAGAAAAAAATTAATTTTGTTCTAAAACAGAAATGGAAATTTACCTCAAATTTCCCCTAGATAATGTAGTGAAAAGAATGCTCAGCAGGTGCTTCGTATCCATCGCAATGAGAGATCTAACTAAGGTGTCATAAAAAGAATCAAATCCTTATGATCATTTTGCTTATTCCTTCAAAATCATAAATTTAAATGCTTTCTTTCTTTTTTCTTCTTCGTCTTGCATTTCCAGTACATTGCTACAAATTTGTTATTTTTAGATTGATATTTTAGCTTTAAGGCTGTTTATATTTTAAAAACAGGTCTTCAAAAGCATAAAACTGCTTTACATTATTTCTTTCGGCTAAACGTAGTTACCTCTTAATTTATGGACATATTGTAAAAGAAGGAGGTCTGCTTTTAATTTTATAGCTACCCGTTTCTTGTTTCAACGTTACTTTATATAAAACATCACCTGCTACAGTTTTTGTTGCGAATATTTTTGTTTCGATTTTTTTTTCGGTTTCTTTGTTTCGTATGACTGATCTGTGGCGAAAATACAAGACCCACTTGATTTTGCAATTAAAATTCATGCCTTTGGTCTCGCAATCAACATTTTTGCACACGTTTTTTTTCCAGGCATCTGCTGCTCACAATGCCCGCAAGAGTTACTTCTGTTTATTCCCTATATAAGGCCTCTTGAGAAGCGCGGCCGATTACTTGGCAAACAGCAAACCTTTCTAGGCAAGGGCAAGCATTACAACAGTAAAAACAATTGTCACGGTAGAAACGCATCCATTATGGTATGTCAGGAACCGATTCCCCTACCCCCACCCCTGTCCTTGCTTTCTCGTGCTTTCTTTATTTATATTTTTCTTTTTACCTTTTTTTAATCCTTCGAATAAGTGCTTTGCTTAAACTCTATTTAATACAAGAGTATCTCTTCTTAACAGTTGAGGAATTCATCTTTTAAACAGTTGTTTTTGTTGCATACTCAAATGTTAATTACAACTTCTTAAGTGTTTATCTAAAAAATAACAAAGAAATGTTTATGCTTACGGATGTACTCCTCTCTCTCTGTTCATTGGTTCTCAAAAAGGCTATGAGTTCTGTAAATGCCGTGAAATTTTATAGGTATATTTTATTGGAGTGAAATGAGAATCGAGAATAAGTATTACGTCATTTTTATAACGAAATATTGTATGTCGAATTTGCTGAAAGATTTTGTTGGTATGCTGAGCAACATCTGCCCTACAAAATCTCACATACAGCTAGCTTTCCATGTGTTACAATAAAATTTTGTATGATTTTTTGTATGTGGATTTTTTTATGTATAGGTTTTTGATAATAATTTTACAGGAGAGTGCATGAAAGTTGAAAAAAAGAAACCTTTGTTAGTTCAATACCAGGAAAATTAATAATATGCAAGGCCAATGTTTTACAATTCTTTCAAATATTTGATACTTGGTTAAAAAAATTTATTGCTTTTTATACTTTCGCATGTTTGGTACATAAAAGGAAAATGTTTGAAATGAAACGTAATCATTGTAAATTCTTAATTATTTGAAACATAGGTTTATGCAAAATAAAAATAATAATAATAATAATAATAATTCTCGCTTACAAAATATTTCTTATTATGAAATTTCAAAAATCCTCTCTTATATAAACAGATCCAAATTTTGAGAAAAAATATTCTAATAAAATACACCTTTTATCGTTTTCTTTATTGATAAAATACCAATTATTTTGAATAAATTTCTTCATATTTGAACGTTTGCGTTTCTTGAAATATAGTAAAAAGTCAATCTCCATCGCCTCTTTTATCATGACTTTAACAAAAAATATGTATAGTTGAAGAAATATAAATATGAATCATTATTTCTACATAAAGCTTCATTTATTAAACTGATTCAATCACATTACTAGTTTCTTAGTTTGAAATATTCTTCAGTTTGGAATATATAGCTTTAGTGTAATAAAGTTCCTTTGTTGTATTGTTCCGAAATTCTCAGAGTGATTAGAATTCCTGCTTAGAGTAATCTAGGTGTAACTTTGATTGCTTAAGGGCATCTGTAGGTGGAAGAAAATAAGACTATTCTATACTTACTAAATCTAGTTTTAAAAGACTTTTATAGAACTTTTTACCTTGTATGCATGCAATAAATTGATGTCCGATTGTTTATAACAAATGCAAGCATGAATTACACTCTCATACAATTTACAATTCTTAATTAATTTGCATACTGTGACTCAATTATTATAGGATGATAATTAAATTATGTCTATATGGTTAGCCTGTGTTCATCTTAGCTCCATTCTCCATGTTTTCACATTAAATTTATTCTTTTGGCCATTAATTTTCCTCTGCAGTGATAGTTTAATTCTAACCTTCGAATTGATTCTTTTGTAAATAACATGAACTGAATTATATTTTATTCAAATCGCACCTGTTATCCAGGTATTAATTTCAAAAACTCAAGTAACTTCGTTCAAGGAACGCTTTGGAATCAGATATCGTTGGTCCACCGCCTATTAAAATTAATTATGTATGATTCAATATCATGATTAACGCCCATAAATATCACAAATTCCCGGTCTTCGAGTGTCAGGATTAAGTATGGGCTTGCGACAATGAGTAATCATTTCCTACACTTTAAATTTTTGTGTTTTTTTCTTGTTGTCGACAGAGAAAATTACTTTTGCCTATTCCAAAGTTTTTCATGCCATGCTTTAAATATGTTAAGCATGATTAAAATTAAATGTATTAATATTCTTCAGCTTCTACAGACATCTATTTAACATGCTGTTAGTAGAATAAAGCAATACATTATACATTGTAGTTAACAAAGTGCTTTTAGCAGATATTTATCACAAGACGGCTTTGACTACAAATGAACGTTTGGCTGGCCTAGAAACTGATTAAAATCAGTGAGCACTTAGTGCTTTGCCGGTATCTGGTCACAAATAATACCTAAATATAAGCATTCGCATTCGAGTAAAAGTTCGTTGAATGTGTTTTCGGGACATTATTTGTTTTTTATATTAAATTATGAAAATGAAGTAATAAATCTAATTAGAATAGCAAAAAATTATCTTCCGTATAAAAGATCAGAATGTACATTCTTGTCCATAAGAAATTTGTATGCTGTTGAGTTATTTCTGAATCCAATGTGAATTGTCATTGCATTGAACAGAACAGATTACACAGATTGTGGCACAAATAGTTATGTATTACGGATCAAATCACATGATTCAAATTTCATGTATTATAGAACAAATCAATATAGATTGCTGTCTAATTCTCGTGACTCAAACTATATTGTCTATCAACTAAGTTATTGTCTCTATAACACAAATGTTAAGACCAAGTTTTAAGGAATACTAAGGCTTTGCTTAAGTTTTGTATCGTTTTTCAAATAGAAATCAGATGATATATTACGAAATACTAAGCAGTAACATGTGTGAGTAATTTTCATTTAAATAAGGTAACTATTTCTATGAAATACAAAAGGATACAGACTTGAATAAGTTGGTTGCAAAGATAGTTTAACATGTTCAAATAAATGTTCTTTTGGAATTTATTGTTTCAATTTGAATTTTAAGGATTCTATGATGAACTGTTCTTTTTTCTTTTATTCACCTGTTTCAGTTTTTATATAAGAAAAATTAAGAATTGAATTCCGGCTTCCCACAGGAAAAAGGCGAATTATTTTCTAGGCTATGGACAATCGACTTAAATAACTTGTACTCCAATCAAATTTTTTCTACATCATTATCACAGTAAAATAAAATGAATTATGTCGCATTTTTGAAATTATTTTTCTTTCGCTCTAATATATAACGCTTCGATAATATATAGTAATAAATCTTTAAGTAATTTATGATCGAAACTGTGGACAGACATAGACATTGGAATACATAAACATTGTCCAATGTATACCATTTTTTCTCCCCTAGTGTTGTTGAAGTTAGGATAGAAGTTTTACAGAATTTATACCTAAAGATTTTGAAAGTACATTCTGATAAATAAAAAATGTCAATCTTTTTCTAAATAATTCGCTAAGAAACACTTCTCAAAAATCAACTCATTGTGAGGACAGCTAGTCAATGTCCGATTGGATTTCCTTTTTCTTTTTGTTTTGTTTTGACTGCAGTACTTTGGATGTAAAAAATTTCACTTTGAATCTGATTTCAAAAGCATGTTAATGCATTAAATGGGTTGCAATAATACATTCTATGTAGAATTTTTCCATGAAATGTGAGTTTTAGCTCAACCCTTTTCGCTCTCAATGTTGTTAAGGCTAAGATGCGTATTTTTTCCTTAATTTCTAAAAGGCTAATTTTTAGTTTTAATTAAATATTTTAAATAAAATAATTGAGGTATGGTTTTAGTTTAATTTGATAAGACATTAATTATTCGTTTTAAAGAATTTTAAGAGTTATTTTGGAGCTTAAACATGGAAAAGATGAGAAACGTAGAGGAACTAAAAATAAAACGAGTCATATTTATCATCTTTCTTTGCACTCAAAATCTTATTTTTTATTGAATCGCATGAATATAATATAATCTAGCGTTATCAATATACATGTAAATAAAATCGTGTATGCAATAACTGTGAGCAGACCCTTATTCTTTTTCACAACAATAGTACTAGGAATAGCGTTTAACTGTTCTTCTGAAATGATCTTATGCCTTTATGGTAATATATAGTTGAAAAAAAATATGTAAAATTCCTGGATAAATTGGAGAAACAGAAGGTCTCTTTTTTTTATTACCTGAAAACTCTTATTTTACTTCAAATTGCAAAGCATGTGCATGTTTATGTTGCATGCATGTTTTTTGACGTCATTTATCCTCATTGTCTAGTCTCATGTCTTGAAACTTCAGCACCGCACGCAACTTGCTTTTCTAGGGAAGTGTAAAAAGTTGAAGCGTTCATTATCATTAGTAAAAACTAAAGATTCTACTTACTTATAGGTTTATGTATTTTTAAATTTTTTATAACTATATTACCAGTAATAATGATGAAATACGTTTAAGGGTTATACGTCTTTGAAAAATTCATATGAATTGTTCACTTTAATGAAAGGTTGCGATTTTGTCCATTTTTTAAGGTTGTTTGCATTCAAATTTTGCTATCGTTTATCGACTCTGCCGTGCACGATCGTCTGGTAACTATGTATAAATAAATGTAAATTTTATGAATGTAGTGTTCTGAGAACGATAAATTGACAAAACGCATGCATAATATTTTTTGTATTTATACGATTAAGAATTAAAAAGATTTTTTTGACGTTTATATAACTTTAAATATCATAATATATATGGCTTTAATTTTATGTTTGTATTTCTGAGACTCAAAGCAAACGGATCAGATTTTTTTTCTCTTTTTTAACTGTAGGAAAATATTCTATTGCATTAGTATGATTTTGATTGGACAAAGGGTAATTGAACGCAAAACACTTATTTTTCTTTTCCTTTATCTGATATACTAGGCCTGCTCACCTTTCCGTTTAACTCTTAAGAAATGCGACACATTTGAAAGTAGTTTCACATGGTTTAAAAATTATTCTGCCACCAAAGACTAGTGGAAACAAATATTCAGCTCAGTTATTATATCTTAAAGCTACTGATTTTTTAATGCAATGTATGAAGAAATATGGAACTTAATTGGTTATGAACATGGTATTTTTCATCCGGTGGTAAAAGATGCACCTTTAATTTTTTCTTCTTCTAATACACTGCAATTTTTATTTGTTTTAGGTAAAAACATTGAATTGCTATTAATCAAGGCTACAATCTTTACTGGTTTTTAGAACAATTAACTGCCAATATTTGTATGATTTTGGAGATTTTTTTAAAAAAAGTTCTTATGTCTTTAAACTGGCCACTTTTTTTGTAACCACAGCTATGTACACTATTGTGAGACTTTAAAATGTGGAGGAAAATTAACTTACAATTTTGAGTAAATTTAACTAATTTAAAATATGAAAAACTTCCTTTTTAATTACAAACATTGTTATTGGAAGTAACGAGTAAATTATTTTATTAATTAACTATTAAATGGTTCAGAATAAAGCGAAAAAAGCTTATATATAATACATACCCCTCTTTGATGTATATATGCACCAATTTAGAGTACGTTGCGTTAAAATACTGTCTAAATAATTTAAGATTCTTTTTTTTTTTGCCACACTATTCCTTTCCTTCTTTATTATTACGCGTAAACATCGCAAATTTTTAACAATTCTTTAAAAAAAATGAGAACCTTTTATAGACAAGAAAGAATTGCAAATTCTATCAAAATTTTAAACTATCTTTTGCATTTTCAACCCATTATTCAGTATCCCATACTTTTGTTACGAAATAACCTGTTCTTTTATGGAATAAGTCGAATTTCTTCAGCTGTTTTTCTTTGTTCGTTTAATTTACAAAGAAGTTCAGTGACATTTTTTGTCCTTCTTTTAAAAAGAAAATTAATTCTTTATTGCCAGGATTCGAATGCCATGCTGAATTTCTGTAATGATAGAGTCTAGGAGATGTTCGAATAACTTTTTATTCAAAACGGTCGAGCGATAAAGATATGATAGTGTTTTCTTAATTTGCTTTTATTTTAAACCACAATTATATGAAAGAACTATTAACAGCACCCTATTGCTAGTAAAAAGGTCAAGTAAGAAGACAATAGTACTGTAGAAAATTCCTTTTCTTCGAATTCTATTTTTGCAAATGTTATTCGGATGTTATTAACGAACGTAAACATAAACAGGAAGTATAATAAAGAGACTGCCTATAATTTGAATCAACGTGTTTTTATTGTTTTATATTTTTCTCTATTTTAAATCTAGTACTTGTTCATCCTAGCAATTTCAAAAGCTTAAGGCTCCCCAGGCGGTTGTTGTGTTTCATACAATCCAGTTTCGTTTTGCATTTTCCATTGTATTTGATTGAAGTTACACGGGGTGTTAAAATATGATTTTTTAAAAAAATTTTGATAGGATACTGATTTTATAATATAAGCAGGCTGTTTTCTTAAATTAATTTAAATAACTTGATCTACTTCCTTTTGAAATAAATATTCCCTAATCTTTTAAAGATTTACAGTAACTGTAGTTAAGAAGCCATTAAGTTTTATTTTCTGTATCCTTTTGTATTTTCTTAGTCAGAAATTTAAAGAATAACTACAACTTATAAATAGTTTTTCACTCTTTTTCTTTTTGAAAAAAAAAAGAGGGGGGGAGAGAGATCATTTATTTCTGATAAATGCCGAAAAAAAGCCTCTGAGAAATTTGCTCCTTCGTTCTTTATTTTCACTGCAATTTTTTTTAAATTTTATTTTTGAAATATTTTTTTGTATATATTTGATTGTTGAAGCACTCTTTGATATAAATTATTTTCTCAATCCAATGAGATAATTCGCAATTAATTGAGTTATCAATGTGATTATTTAATCCTTTTGTCTTTCTCATTCATGTATTGACCCAAAATTTTGTTTATTCGTTATTTTATGTATAATTTATGTTAAGAGTTCCGTGTTCGAATCCTGGTTCGGGCATGGTTTTTCTTCTGTATGCTATCTGTGAGATGTGTGACTGTGCCCCCCCCCCTGTAAAAAGGGATTGTGCAAGCAAATGTAATCTAGCTAAGTCGTACTCTTAATATTTTCTTCCTGATAGTACCCAAATCCTTTTCTATTTACTCTCTATTTCGGTGTTAAATTAGATTATCGGGTTTTTTAAGCTACATAGAGAACATTTGGGAACGAATTTCGTAATTTTGTTTTACCGTTGTCGGTCGTCAAGGAGGGAATTTGATGTCTGAATTTCCAAATCACACTAATGATTTGCAAGATGTTTAAACTTTAAGCATCAGACCCTTATGCATGGTAAAACTTAGTTACATTTGTGTCAAGAACCTGGAACAGGCAATGGCCTTCTTTTTTAGAATTCCCAGTGACTGCTTTTGCAGATGACCCAAAGTGAATATCAGTACTTCTAAAACCTTACAAATCTTGTCTTATCAGGCTTAAAGTTGCCAGTGAATATCCTTAATTTCAAGCATGTAAAAAATGTCCTTTAAGACTATCAAATATTTTCGACTTCGTTGGGAATTATTTACAAGATTCGTACTATATAACTCTACTAAATGTTGCCAGTTGCTTTCAAATAAGAATTACGATAGATTTCGTTTATTTAGATTTGCATATGATTTGGTATTGATTTTGTTTTTATTTTAGAAACCCTAAAAGAACTTGACTTCTAAGGATTTAAATTCGGTAAATTTTGTTATAAATTCAATTGATGTTTTCATTTCATTTTCATTTTAATGTTTCATTTCATTTTTGTTTTTATTTATTGTTTTGCATATTATTTTTAATTGAACCACTAAATCGCTTGTTATGAGCTGCAAATCTGATGTGCTTTTTAAAAGCAATTGTACTGTTCATTGTACTATCAGTAACCTTACTCCACCCGAGTTTATTTCGATGGTTTGAACCGTGCTCGATTACAAATTCCATTTTGCTTTTTTTTAAACATTCTAATTTTCTTGTCACGTCATCTGGAAGTCTCCCAAAAGGCCTCAATGATTGTGGTTCTGGAGAGGCTTTTTTTAATTTGACCACGACCAATCTAAATTACACTCTTAATTCTCCAAATGTGCACTCAGTTAAAATGGCGGATTGTGATTTCAAATATTAAATACAGTCGTGATTTCCCCCCTCGTTCCATGGAATGTACGAGGAGGCGGACCGATCTTCTGCTCGCAATCACTCATATTAATAGAGGATCTTAAATAGAGCTAAATCTTACTATCGGAATGTATCGAGCGACCGCATTCAAAATGGGATCGAACGAATTTTGTGTATACATTCGGCATTTTGATCGTTCGCAAAGTAATAGATGATGATGAATTGAGCCATCAGGACTGCCAGATACATCAGAATCTTATCTCACTTTGAATTTCGTTTGAAAAAAATTGCATGTACCTCTAGCTTTTAAGTGCACCGGCAAATTAGAATAATTTTCGAAACAAGTAGCCAGTGTTTTGACCTTGCGCAGGTCAATATCCTCAGTACTTGTTTCGAGAACTATCTCTTTGCGCCATTGCAACTGTATGCATATTGAAATGTAGGTGAGGTTGGTGCGAAGAGTTTGATGGAGCAGGGCTCTTGCCACAACCTCGAGCTCTTCATTCTTAATTGAATGTCAGCGCCTATCATTCAAAAAGGTGCCTAAAAATAAACGGTTCCTGTTCAAATGTGCAGTTGTTTGCCTGTAATCAAGTCGATCGGCTGCCTTCAAGCATACGCCAATCAGTCTTATTGTATACCCGACTCGAAATGAATTTATAGGTAGAAAAAAAAATTCCTTTAACTCGTCTAATGCAGAGAGAGTATTGCGAAAAGATGATGCATTATACCAAGCTAAACAAGATATCCGTATCACTTGGAAAGCGAGCTTGAACAGCAAAAAGAACTAGCATTTATACACAGTTATTAAAAGGGGAAAAAAGCTATCCGAAGATTGATGTTTAAAGTTTTTAGATGAAGAAATACAATCAAAATTAAATGAAAATATCTGGATTGGAATAACTTGTCCATTTCTTCTGTCTATAATTAGCAATTGTTACTGTCTGTTCACATCGCATAAGAAAATATCTTAAGATTGATAAGATTTCTTGTACGGAAAATTCAAATCAAACGATAAGATTAATTTATTTACAGAGGAAAATATTTAAATTTCTTGTTATTTTATGGACTGGTTATGGATATTTTATGATAGTAATGTGAATTCATTTCCATTCTGTATCGTACAGTTTTGAAGAAGCAAAATTTCTAAAGGTATGACAATTCTCTAGAATTAATTTTAAAATAATCATCATTTTTATGTTTAAATATTTATGTCACAATTTTAATCATAAAACTGAATTCCAAGGTACAAGAATCAGTTGATAGTTTATTTCGATTCAGCTCTGTTTTGAAAGGAATTCTGATATTAGTTTATGCGATCATGGGTATTAGTTATTTGTAAGAAGGAAAAGAAATGTGAGGCATTTTACATATTTAATACTAGCTTTTTATTCATTTCAATATTATCACACTGAAGCCTGATTTACCAATATTCCACAAAAACGGAAAATTGGCTTTCATTTTTTGTCAAATTTTTTTTCAATTCATTATTTGTTGTAGTTTATTTACATATTTTTTGGCTGCTTCAATATGTATTTATATCATATCCCAATTCTTAGATGTATCTAGAAATAACTTTTATTTTTAAAGTATATCACTTTATTTATTAACTTATACATCATTTGTCTATTATATGAAATTTGCTGTGCAAGCCATTTATCGAGGAAATTAGCATCTAAATTATGTTCGTTTTCTTTAAGTCGTATTAAATCGGCCGTTTCTTTTCATTATTTCATATTAAAATGAAATATATATCTTATTATATTTATAAAACACGTAACAAGCATTTTCTAATCATTCTTACTAATGCTCGTGAAGCGATTAATATAAGCGTAATTATTTTTATTCCTTTACAATAGCAAAAAAAAAAAAAAATCAAGAACTTAATTTTATATTTGTTCAATTACACTTTCTCGTAATAGACTAACCACTAAACTTTAATAATACAGACTTGGAGTTTTTGAATAATGATAAGTTTTAAAATAATGTGATTTGAACGAGCTTGACCTTAAGAGAAAGAAAATTGTAACAGAGTTCGTTTTTATCAGATTGATTATAAAAAGGTGAAAATCCATTGAACATGAGCGCTGAGCATGCGCTGACAAATCAAACAATTATTTTCAGACTTATTTCACACAGATACACAATAAACATGTTTTATACCAAACTGTGCAATCTAAGTAACTTCTTTGAATTTCTTTTCGGCTTCTTAGTATGAGTGATTTTACTGGTTAATTATAAATTACGTTTTTCATATTTCCCATTAATTTTTCTGGATATACTTTAAATTATATCTGGAGAAATAGAACTAGAATAAATTTAATTCTAGCATATTAATAATCATGGATGTATTTAATGGATATGCATTGTTGCATTAAAGAAACACAAATACTGATATTTTCGACCTTTTATAAAGTTATTGTTCATTTTAACCATTTTATTGCCTTCGGCATCTTTTAATCAAAACAATGATGCTTTTTTATATTGCGTGTGATGGGTGTGTCCTGAAAATCATACTTTGAACTGTAACTTGTGATTATAGAGCAAACGTCTTTGAACCAAAATGTTTTTTTTTTTTTTTTGTATTTAATCACTTTATATTATTAGATTGAAAAAAGAATCGATAGACTACTTTTTAAGCTTGTTAAATAATATGTTATGCCATAACATCAAATAATAAAATAATTTTATTGTAATTTTGGGGGTGTTAGAGGAAGATATTGGCAGCAGATAAATAATATAGTGCAGCAATCTGAAGATATATATTGTTTCAAAAATAGAGAAAATGGAGAATATTTTTACTTTGTCAGATGCAAGAGAAAAAATTATCATGGTCAAAACATTTGAGATTTTGACATATCCCCTATTTTCAACCCTTTCTATGTCCGAAAAACACAACTTCAAAATTATGTCTATCTGCCCATATATCTGTATGCGAACACGATAAACCAAAAGCGTGTTGAATTAGATTTAGCATCTAATGTCTAGCGCTGTTTCAAATTTTAAATTAAATCTGTCAAGAGGTTAACAGTCTGCATGTGTGGAATTTTACGCATTTGCTTATACGATAAATCACAAATTCATCAATTTAAACAGATGGAATTTGATACATTGTTTTAACATAACCTTTTAAACATAGATTTTACTCAAATTTTGAATCGAATCTGTCTAAGCGTTATCATCTGACTGTCAGTCTGTCCTTTTATATGCATATTAACGCAATAATTCCAAAACGTATTACTTGGATAAGTGAAATTTGCATACAGTTTTATTATTAATAAGTGTATTTTTATGAGATTTTGAATCAGTTCTATCTAAAAATCGACTTTCTGTTTATGCATTATCTTGCTTGTAAATTGAATTCTTCAAAAGCTCAATAATTTAGATAAACGAACATTTATGTGTAATCTTATTATTGTGAATGTAGTTTTGCTTCCAATTTTGGTCTTAATCGGTCAAAAGGGGGGGGGGCATTCTTAACGAATTCTTCTGTTTTCTTATCTATATTATGAAACACACAACCTTAATGTGTAGAATTCTGAAAATAAATGTGTGGTTCTCATGGCCTTATTTAAAGACCTCCAAGAGGTGTAGAAGGAGGGAAATAACACCCTTATTAAGCAGTATACAAGAAAGTTTCAGGCATATACATAGTTGACATATTACATATGATATGAGGAGATGCTTCATTGTTTCAAAATATTTTCTTAACCTAAATGAGTGTATGAAAAGAAAAATTAGAGGCGTTTTGTTAAGAAGACAAGTTATATTTTACTTTTCTTAATAAATAAAAATCTAATCTAATCCTTAATTGAAATGGGGAAGGGGGTAAACAAAAGATCGTCCATTAAAACGTTATTACATACAGAATTAAAGTTTAACGAATATTTAATAGGGCAATTATTAGCTCGTGATATTTACTCATGGATCCCTCCAATTACTATGTTTTTGGCACAGAATGGTAAAATTTAGATTTAGAACCCTTAATTCACTATCAGAATCATCTTCCTGGGATCCTCAAGAGAGGCTAGGAGATGCTATGACCACCGAAGCACTTTTTCTATTATTTTTGCATGGACTTTCTTTAATGATACCATTTGATTTGGGCCACGATCAAATGATTATGATCAGCTCAAGACAGCAGAATATAAATATTGAATCTACATCATGTGATTATTGATGTTACCCCTCCTTGTCATTAAAATACCCCGAGATCTGAGTTTTTACATAATAATGCACTTCCACTATCAGTAATCACTTTCTAACTAGCTCTGTTAGTTTCCCCCATTATTTTCTGTCACCATAATCAACAAAGAGAAAATAATTCGTCATACTTTTTTCGAAATGTGTACAGATGGTGATCACTTCACATTTAACTAAATTTCTGATAAAATTAATCGAAATTTATTTTGATGAAAATTGAGCCATGGTATTCTTGTAAATAGATATCAGATGTAAATGGTGATGGTTTCTACCTTTCCAAATAACATAAATTTTTATTTTGATGACCATGAGAAAAAAAAAAATCTTTTACATTTGTAAGTCCAGACCCAGAGTGACATGCTCGAGTATTCTGATACACAAAACCGTTTGGGAGAAATTCATTAATAATTTGCATTCGGTTAATTTTGATGGATAAAATGTACAGAAGAATCCCTATCTGTGTACTTTCTCGGTTTTTTTTCAATTATGCTGAAATTATCATGAACTTTTGAATTATCATGTTTACATCTCTAAAAATTTGAATGATACATTTGGAGAACTGGTTTATTTCAATGCGCTCATCTATTTAATAGAGTGCGCTTTTGAATTTTTTCATGTTTGTCAACATTTCTTTTTGTTTAATTTACATTTCCTTTTTGCTTCTATCTCTTCGTAAACCTACTTACTAATAAAAAAAATTCTAGGAAACCATGAAAATTCAGAGTTTTGTCTTGCCAGATGTTGATTGCCAACACTAGATATCGGCTTATTCAATTGATTAGAATTTTAAGTGTTGTGATTTCCAATAAATCGATATTTTGTTAATCAAGTCGAAATAATTTTCCGAGCTAAAGAAAACAAATTTAGAAATTTCTTTTTATTATATTAGCAAATGAAAACTATTCGTTTTTAATTTTAAAGAAAATTCTATTCAAATTCTTCAAATGAAATGAATGTGGTAATTTAACAGATGTTTAAAATTTTTTGAAACCCTTGAAAATAAAACCTTGAATGAAAATCTGAATGATTTAAAAATGAATCGAATGAAATAAAAATTCAACTATCACCAAAAAACTTCTGTTGGTTATTTAATAAATTTGAGAAAGAAATTAAGAATTCATAAAATTTAAAATGATTAGAAATTCGTAAAGGTAGTTATTAAAGTTTTAAAGAATAAGTTACGACTCAAAAATATTCTATTTTTAGTTAAAGAAATTTGCATTTGTAAATTCTTCAAATTATCTGAATGCGGCGATTAAACAGACATTTTAAATAAGTTTGACTTTTTTTTTTCTTTAAACATTTGTGAGAAATTTTAATAAACTATTCTATTTTTTTTTAAATCGGAAATAAATTTTCCTGATGAATTATCACTAATATTATATCTAATTTATATATTATTACACAAATTAATTATACGAATAATCAATTTTTAAAACTCATTTAGCACCCAAGAATTATTATTTCTTGATGTAAATCAATGCTCATTTCTGTTTATCGATATGTATTTTGTATTGTGGAAATTATATTCTCCACGAATTTCTTTTTGATGTTATTCATATTCAATATTTTTTAAAAGCAAATAACAAAATTTAAAAAAATTATAAATTTGAATTTTTTATGAAGAATAATATTAATTTAAAGTTATTAAAAAATTCAAAAAGTTGCTGTTGAAATTTCGAAAGATTAGGTAGCAACTATTGATTTATCAACCAACTATTGCTTCCAAATTTGTTAAACTCTTGTTAAAAAAAATTTGTAATAGGGTGATAAGATTGCCTGCTTAAGGAAAATCGACAAAATTCTAAGCAAATTCCGTTTATTAATATTATTCAGCTTAAAGACATTTTCACGCATATTATGAATATTATAGGCCATGTTTTGTATATTTATTCTCTAGATTCGAAACTCTATATAATTTTAAGCATTGAAATTGGAGAGGGGAGGGGGGGATGCCGCTGTGAGACAAGTCTGTGACAATCTCCATCATTAATAATAGTAACAAGACTCAGGCCCCCAAAAGGCGCAGATGCTCCAAACCCCAAAGTCCTTCCTTGTCGCAAGTCATTAGCAGCCGCGACCATTTTGTTGGAAGATTCAATGAGGCTGCAGCTATGGGCGCTGCATTCAGCGATAGTTATCATAGCTGATGATGACGTTGTGACACAACTAGTGCGCGTGGGAAAATGAAATTGCATTTATTACACAGATTGGGAGTGTCTATCATACCAGGTGCTTTGACAGGGCGGAGCATAGGACGCCGATTGGTGGCTTCTTCATCGATGATCAGTTCAATCTTTCGTCGCCTTCAACGTTTGGTTTTGGATATAGTAGTTAAAAAAAAATTAGCTTTCCAAATTGCTGATTAATAAGTGATTATATTGTAACTGAAATGAGATGCTTAGTGTTTTCATTTAAATTAATATGTGCCAAGCACTATGCTTAAAGAAGTTTGAATCACTATTGTCCATTGTCATCATAAAGATATCGAGTTAAGAAATCTGTCGCGTGTGACCTTTTTAATATTCTTTTTTTATTTAACAAAAACGTTTATTATCAATTACTATTACCGATGAACAAGTTTCAATACTGTGATATTCAGCATGGATTGTTCACGATTTTAGTAATCATTTATCGTGAATTCTGTGCCTGTTATAATAAATATATATGTAATATTTTAGTTATTTATATTATATTTGATTTATTGTACAAGCATTTTTCCATTGTACATTTTTAAGCGCATAATCTTTTAGAATATCGGTTTTAAATTTATGCGCTTTCCGTACATGAAAGCATTTGTTACTCTGTCCGTAAATCGTGTATTTGTTGTTTTAAATATTCAGTGCTTCGTTGAAGCTGACGAGTGTTTTTACCAGCTTATGCTACATGATTATTCAGTATTTCTCAGTAATCCGTTATTTGAATAGCACTAAACGTATTGTAAATATGATACATTCATTGTTATTGGTGTATCGAATACTGAATGAAACCGAGTTAAACTTTTTTCCCTTCTTTTTTATGCTAAATTGGGTGATCTCAATTCTTTGAAATGTCCTTGATTTTAGTGATTTATTAAAGCTTCAAATTTATTATCATAATATTTTAACAGACAAAATTAGATGTGTTGTTTAGATGTATTATGACATTCGACACAAAAAACTAATTGGATAAAACACAATACACTTCTATTTCGTAAGAAAAGCGAACACAGGAAAATTATTTAAGCTCAAACGCGTTTGTAAACACCTAAACATATTCTAATTAAGAATCTTTTGACTGTTTTAGGCAAATATTTTTTTTTCTTTTTAATATTAGTAATGAACTCTGTTTTGTCATTTTGAATAATATTTTATGTTAGATAATTAGAATAATTATTTTCATTTCCAAAAATAAGATACGTTACAGTTTGGGAATCCGTTTTTCACTCTCTTTAAATTCGTTTTCCTCAATTTTCTTTTTAAAAGTCTCCATGTCTCTTCTCTCTTGTCACGCACATTACAATTTTGAAAAAAAAAATCACGTGACATTTCAATAATTTATTTCTTTTTTACTTGCCACTTATAAAATGTTTTTCAGATCGACCGGAAGCGATTAGCATACTTCTTTCTCTACCCCCCATGAAACTTAAAACGATCCGTGGAATTGAATAGGATCATGGGCCTATCTGTACTACATTCTATCCTATTCAACTGGAGATGGCATTGTTTCATTTCCCATCAGAAAGGAAATAGGATCTGTAGAAAACGATTCAAATTATAAATTCAAATAAGTTATCCTGCCTTTCTTCGATTGCTTTTTGTCTCCACTTAAGTAAAGATGATGGGACAAAGAGCGATCATTCACTTTCTTTTACTATAAAATAATACTTTTTGCTAGAATGACGCTTTAGAAAGATGCGGCTGTAATAGTAGTGTTTGAGAATTAAATATGTTTAGATATTTATGAGATTCGATTTAGGGAAAATGTTAAACTGATAGCATTAAAATTGGCCTTAAAAAATACAAATAAAACGTTTTCAAATAATTTTGCATTCTTTTCTTAGTTTAAAAAGATACTTTTATTATTGGCATTTCTTACAGAAAATAATGAGTATTTTCTTAGTAGATTTCAATTCTTGAATGAATTGAGAAAAAAATAAGCAACCAATGTAAACCAATTAAAAGCAATGACTTTTGTTGACATTTTTGAGATGCGTTGTATGTAAAATAAAAATGCTGGAAAAAAATTAGACATTTAATAGTATGAGCATACAAATGATGTTTCTAAAAGTATGAAAGCTGGCACTTGTGAGGAAATATTATTATTCTTTATATATATATATATATATATATATATATATATATATATATATATATATATATATATATATATATATATATGTAGAAATTGGCAAACTTTAAAATTTTTCGTGGCTCATGCATGAAGCGTGACATCTTTTTGGTAAAATAAAATTTAAGAAAAAATTCTCGTTTAACCTTCATTAATTAACTCTATTTTGCAATTTTATTAGTATGTTAATTTTCTAATTTGATTGTTATAAACTTCACCATTGAAAGCATCTTTGAGTTTTTCTTATAATAAAAACGAGAACTAATATTGTGGCGTTACTGAGACTAAAATAAATAGAAATTAGATAAAAAAAATGACAACTATAAATTTTACTTTTAATTATTAATTTATAATTTATGCAAAAGATAATTTAAAGGCTTTAAATGAATAAGTACTGTGTAAAATGGTTATTCGATGTAAGTTGAAAAATGTTTAAATATGTTTGCTTTAGTTTTGTCTGAAATCTTAAATATAAATTCGTACTATTTACTGCTAAAATTAATGTAGCACAGTCGGAAGTATTTATTAATAATTTTTTGGATTGAATCCCGGATTGAAACATAAAATCTTGCATTTTTGCATGCATGCAATGGATATACCTATTTTTTTTACTGGAAATGAATAAAATAAAGATAACTTCCTTTTAATATGGTTGTTGAATTCTATTAAAATATAACATTATTTGAATTAGTATTGTACTAAACAAAGAATTTTTCTAAATTGAGATTATGTTCCAAAAATTTAAAAAAAATATATCCTATTTCATAACTTTAAACAAATATCTTTACTGAAGCAATTGTCATCGAAAAGTTGACACATTAAAATGTATTATCTAATGTTTTATTCTACGTTATTATCAAGTGTCATTGAATTTTTCCTCCGAACGAGTTATCATCATCTCCTGTACTTTCTTAGGAATCTCGTAACTTCTATTTTGTTTTTGGGAAGAAATATTACTATACTATTTTTACTTTTAATAGTTTTTATTGCATGTAATATTGTTTTTTTGAGGTGGAAAATGTCTTTACTTGTCTACGGTAAAACAAAATCGTGTCATATGAATGCCATTTTATACAGGGGATAAGATAAATCCTCGCTTTTAGAATGATAACTATTTACAGTGCTTACTTGTCGGTTTATGAATAAATGATATTTAACGAATGTGAATTTTTACAGAATAAATTATTAATTTTAGTTGCCTTTTCATTTCCTCTGAATAGGAAAAAATAATGAAAGAATTTAATAATTTTTTATTGTAATCACGTTAAAATCTATTATTATAATATCGAGCTTTTAGCCACTAAGGCAGCCCATACTGCCACAAGCGTTTAAAATGTGTTATAACAGTATTTCCATGGGGAAAAAAAGGATAAACACTAAATTATTATGCGAGTTATTCTCTCCTCTCACTTCCAATGCGATTTTGTTTATTTTTTCAGCATGTTTTTTTTTTCAGGTGGAGGTGGGGGGAAGGACAGGATAAATTTTTATTCATATTTCTAAAATAATAAAAATCTGTTTATTATTTTTAATCAAAAGCACTGCCTGTCATTTCTTGAAACGTTTTACATATAACTTCAAGAAACTAAGGAAACTAGATTTTTTTTCTTTTAATTCTGATAAAAATGTGGTGAGTATATTTGCAATCGGAATATCCTAATAATAATTGCTTTGTGTCTTTCCTCTTATATTTCTTCTGATTATTTGCCAATCATTCTTCTAGGGATTCGTTTATTTCTTTATGAGATCCACTCAAGCTCGTTTATTTTCTTTAACAACTTATGCCTTAATTTCAAGGTTTTTTTTTTGCTTTATTCCCATTAGTAAATAAATATATCGCATATTCTAGATGATAATTCGTATAAAAATCACATCTCTTTTATGGGAAATGAAAGACCGCAATTCTATGTTAGACTCTAGAATGTATTTCTATTTTGCTTTGTTCATTCATTTTATTTCAAAGCCTCTATTTCTCCCCCTCCCCCCTTGCCTATAGAAAGTGAAATGAAAAAAAAAATAACCATCAAATTTTAATTTTCATTACATTTTATCAGTAAATGTAAACGCTCAAACATTTTTGAATTGTTTTTATTTCCTCTCGCTCGAAAATATAGTCAGCGATTCCAGTCTACAAATGGATGCATTGTTTTTGGAATTAGTCCCAGTTTTATTCAAAATTTGGAAATTATAATTTTTTAAATATAATTTTCTTTATAAAAGATATTTAAAAATAAAATACCTTAGAGTAGCAGACCTGTTCGATGAAAATAATAACCGATAAATAAATACCAAAACAAAAATAGACACGTTACTATCAAAATAAAAACTAATGAATTGAGACAAATTTTATTTCAAACATTTCATCAAATTTTTATTAAATAAAATATAATGATGTCTATCGAAATTTCGTGAACTTTATGTTTGCGTTTCTTCCATTGTTCTTTTCATAAGCAGCACCGAAAAAAAGCTTCATTATTATTTCTCCTGCAATTTTTTATTGATTGTATGTTTTGTTTTGAGGAATTTGCCCGCGATCCATGCCAAAATCTTCCCTACAGATGCAGGTATGAAAAATGCTTCGAAAGAAATAGATCTCCATTTTAAGGATATATTTTGTTTTTTGATAATTGCTTTTTAAAGATAATTTTCTCCCAAACTCCTCTCCCAACGACAGTGTGCGTCTAATTGTGAAATTGCGGGTCCAACGTGCCTAACGGTGAAAAGTTCTGAAGGAAGGTGTTATGGATATTTAGACATCCAACTGGTTTGGAGGGTATGCAGCTGTGCTCGAAACAAGTTTTGTCACATACCTTAGCTGTCAAAAGAAATCCTCGTTCCCCTACGAAGTCTCCCCAGATTTCGTACTTTGGATTCCATCGGCATGGGGACATCATTTATGGGATATACGACGAAGTTTGGAGATAATTGAAGATAAAGCATCATTTAATGTTTTCTCTTTTACTTTGATGGATATATCGTGCGAAGCATGGTAACGATGAGATAAATTCCCTTTGGGAGCATTATTTTAAGATTAAAATTGAAGGTTGGCGTACTCTTTTCGGGGATCGAAAATACCTTGGGAAACCGTGAATTTAAAATTCGTAATTGAAAATGAATATTACAGAACTAATTGACCATACTTCTTTGCTTAGTCATATTTATTATTTAAAGATCTACTCTATGTAAATTTGTTTTCAAAAATAATGTCTTAAAATACACTACAGCTCGCTATTTTTCAGAAACAAAATATCATCATTTGATAAATTTTCATTGGATTTGAAGTATTTGATACTGAATATATTTTATGCGTGTAAGATTCTGAATGAAATTCCATACGAAGTGAATATTAATCGATTTTACTTTTTAATATCAAAGATATATGTTGAAGATTTGTCCTTTATTTTTGTTGGGGCGGGGATGCAATTCATTTGTTATATCTAAAAGTTATGTTTTAAGATTAGAAGAGAAGGTCGGTGTTTTGAATTTTAAGTGAAAATGAGAAATTGTTTAAGGGAGAAAATCCGTTAGTTAGAAAACTAGGGATTGAAGATAAATATTAGAAATCCAGTTGACTGTGTTTTATTACTTATTCATAATCTTTTTTTTTTCAATTTATTTTTTTTCATCACTTAAGAATCTATGTGATGTGTTTGTATACTTGTTTCTGAAAATGTTATCTTAAAAATAAATTGTACTTTCTCGTTCGCTATTTTTTTAAATGATGTTTGAAAATAAAATAAAAAGTAATCAGCAAATGCATATGAAAATTCTTGAGATTTCTCTTTTAAAATGTATTATAAATATCTGATATATTAAAGTTAAAGAGGGATATTGGTGGCTAGTACATTTTTAGTGAAAAGTAATTTTAATTTAATTGTGAAGTAATAGAGCATTATTTTAAAAGCAAATGTGAATATTGACCTATACTTTTAAAAATCGGGATGAGAAACTACTGAGAAGAGAATATGAATTGGAAATTTTGAATTTTAGATCCATATTAAAGATTTGGTTCATTGCATTATTTTTCTTATGTGTACAGTAAATATATTTTTCGTAATTAAAGTAATGATGAAATATGAGAGTAATTTTTATTCGGAAAATATATAATTTTGAATTTAAAGTCGAAGTTTGCTAAAAATTCTTTCAAAATAGTCTATAAAAGATATTTTGTTTAGTTGAAAATTAATGAATTTTAACTTTCTAAGAGTAGTAGAATTTTAACTTTCTAAGAATAATATTAAAAATCCTATTTATCAGAATAAAGATGAATGCGGTCATTCCAAATTTTTTAAATATGTTTAAGGATTGTCTCGGGATATATTAATTGAATATTAAAATAAAAGGTAAGGGAGCCTTTGTCGAAAGCTGAAAAGGAGCAAAAATATTTATGATTAATTAATCAATGATCCTATATTTACTGCTTGAAATGAGCTTTAAAAATGAAGTTTAATGAATTGCCTCATCTATTTTCCTAGCAATGTGTTTTTTAAAGTATTATTTCCATATGAATATTTTTATAAACTTTCATTGTTATATTATTTTTTGAATCTAGTTCTCATTTCCTTTCAAGATAACTTATCTCAAATTTTATGACCTATTTAGTTATATTTGTATAATTTATTTATCGTACAGTTATAAGGAATATGTAATTTTCCGGATAAATTCCATATTTGGGCACCTTCTGTTTCAGGAATATTTTATGACTCAACTAAATGAATACTCGATGAAATATTTGAGGTTCATTGATTCTGATTAATTTTTGTACCGAATCGTCAACTTGTTACTGGCTCAATTTCAGTTTATGAGTTTAAAAATTTAGTAATTTGATCTGTATCGACATGAACGATTAAGGATTTTTAAAAAATGAGATAAGTATAAATTGTTAATTAAACTACAAATAATATCAAATTTGAAGAATGGTTGAAATCGTTTTATGATTTTTAACTTTTATTTGATATGCGTTTGCATAGAAATAAATGTAAAAAAGATTATTAAAGTGTTTTCTGAGAAAAATAAAGGTATAAAATATAAGGTAAAGATAATAGTAAAAATTACTTTTTCAAAATACACTTTTAAACTCAAAAGGCTTTAAAGCAATATTGATTATTACTAATAGCAGACTAAAGTATTTTAAATGAAAGGAATATTTATCAATAAAAATGCTAGGTTATGTGATAAAAATGGGGGGAAAATCATGTAATAAAAATTTCTGATGTTTTCATTATTGCATTTTTTTATGCAGTTTCTTGTTTATATGTTTTAAAAGGATTCTAATATTCTTTTATAAAATAATTTTATAAAATCTTTTTATGTGACGCATTTATTATAAGCCGCTTCAAATATTATTTATTTTTATTAATTTATGCAGACTTTATTTATTTATTAAACTACTATATTTTTAGGAAACAAGTACATTTTTCTATTTCCATACACGCTCTTTCCTCATTTCCATAATATTTTTTTTTGGTGTTTTGTCTAATTAAGGTGCACAAACTGAAGCATTTTATCTTTTTTCAATCATAATTCCTTGTTCAAATTTCATGAACATTCTAGAGAGCGTTGATTTTTACTAATAAGGAACTTTTTTTAAGGTCGGTGGCTACGACTACTAGAAATAATTTTAGGGCTACTAGAAATAAATTTGATAGATGAGTGAGGAAAAAATCCCGTTTTGTTCTTTTTTTTTTTTTTTCAAATGTCTCTTGGCTGGAATTTAATCTGTTAAGACCTGCTTTTAATTTTTGAGTATAAATATCTTCTGACTGCTTTTTCTTTGAATCTTCTGAAAAAATTCGTCTCAAGAAAATTCATAAGAGTATTTATTTATACCGACCATTTCTTAAAATTAGTGGTAAATATTTCCTTTGCTTCAATGTGTTTCACTGATACAGTCATTAAAAATTTATCGGTATTTGAGATAGAAGAACGTGTCCTTTAACTCTGCCCCTTCTTTTTTTCTTTTTTTTTTCAAATGGCAGTTGGTTGGAATTCAATCAGCTGAAGGCGGTGAAATGTGAAAGCCGGCTCTCCAATGGATCAACAGCTTTGTCAACCATAACGTGTAAATAATGGAGTTAAAAATTACTACCTACAGGAAAAACGGACGCCTACTGCTCCAGAATTAGATAAGGCATACACGATTGGTGGTTGCGTATAAAAATGAAAGAACTACTCCGGCGTGACTTAGTGCTGCCAGCATCAGTTTTCACTATCCTGATGACTAACTGACAGTCGATCACGGGATTGGTGTGATTCAAACACCACAGATTTCGCCAGTGGTATCGCCAATGGTATCAAACACTTAGGTCCAAAATTACTCACGAACTTAACTGAATCATGTTAGAACACGTGGCTTAACGCTCGGTCGTGCTCACTGAAGCACATTAGAACGTTTATATTTTATTTATTTGCGTTTGTTTTCTTTTCCTTATTATTTTATATACAGACTTTTTTTTCCTTTCCCTTCTTCGTCTTATTTTAACCCCAGTTATTATTATTTTTGCAAGATTTTGCTTATCAGGTGGGCAGCTAGCCTTCAATTACAGCATTAGCGAAATAACGTAATTGCTCCCCCGTAAAGAAAAAGAATTACCACGAGTTGATGATAAAAGAAAATAATAAAGAAGAGGGGGATTGTAAATCTGGTCGGCTGAGTGTCCGCCACCCCACGGGTTTTGATAGCATTTTTCCGGAAGGCGCTTCGGAATTGAATTCCTCCGGCAAAACTGGACTTTGCCTGTGACTTATATTAGTCTGAAAAAAATTTCTTCAGACTTGCCAATGACTTTTTATTAGTGGAACGAAGAATTTTGAGTGTGGGGGATAGTCAGTATGAGAGAGAGGTGGAGGCAGAATCGTGGACCACCATTGGCTAGGATTCTGTCTGGAAGGACTGTGATGATTAATGAACTTGTCGAAGCCGTAATTTACGAGTGCTAAAACTGCTTTGCTCTTCTTTCTGTGCTATCAGGTTGATTGCTTGACTTCGAAGGATGCCAGCCTCTAGTAAAACGTGTCCATATGTAGTTTATTTTTTCCTCTCGGTTCTTGTTCCTCTTTATCTTACAGTATTTAGTTTTTCTTTTCTTTGCTTTTCATCACCTTTATGTCTTTTAAAAATTTGACCCCCATGCTATCGCTCGTGGATGAGCTGAACGATAATCGAATGATGATTGTTTAAAGGATTTTCCCTCTTTAACGAGGAAGAAAGCTTTTTGCTATTTAGGTATGGGAATTTCTTCGGCTGCTGATGACTCAATTGGCGTGTGGCTGGAATCGAAGACTAAACAAACAAGACATCGATAGTGGTGATTCCTCAATTGTGAAAAAGTCATTTTTTATTTCCTTCATCACTTTCTTTCTGGAATGTCAAAGGAAAGACCCTCTATTAATTAAGTTCGGGATGTAATTGTTTAAAAAGAGATCAAAGATTTTTAGCTACTGAGTTGTGAGAAAACATACCGCTGCCTTTCGTGTTATAGCTATTGAATGACTCAATTACATAAACGACGGTCAGATGATGATCGTTTGATGGGATATTTTTTCTTTTGTTCTTATCAGTAGCAGTAAGTTTTTGCTGCTTATTCATCGAAACGTCATCAGCTAGTAATGACTATTGGCGTGTCGGCGAAATTAGAAAGGACGGGAAGACCTGTTAAACAAAAAGTAATATTCCTCGGAAGTTGCGGTTGGGATACTAAGTTTGTTCCACGTAACGCAGCTTTTTTTTTTTTTTTCACTCACTATTAGATTAAGCATAGTTTCTGTAATGTCCTTCTTTCTTTTCAAGCGCGCTATTAGTAATTTGAAACTATTTTTCAGTTTCTAAGGGCAAACCTTCTATTAAACAAAAAATATAAATCGGAAGTTACGCTTCAGGGAGCAAGTTTGTTTCCGGCTACATAATGTTTATCCTCAATATCATGTTTGATTAATTTTTATGACTTATACAGACGAACTACTGAGTTTTTTTAAAGCGTGAAGGTGTCAGCTCGGCAAGTCCGGAATTAAAAATTAAATGTTCTTAAAGGTAAATCGATGATAATGATTTCGAAAATTGTCTTTGAATTTATCTATTTTCAGATCAATTTTTAAACAAAATTTTTAAATTATGTACGGTTTTTTTTTTTAAAAAAAAGGTGGTTTTATAAATTAGAACAAATTTTGATTGAATTTTTAACTTTTTGTATTGATTACCACATGTTTCTTGACTTCCATCAAAATGAAGTTCACTGGATAGTTAATTACATCTTGAGACGATGCAATCTAATTTTGTCACTTTTCCATTAAAAAATTTAACTGTTTTGACTGAAGTTTTATATTTTTATGAATGAATTGTATTTTTAAATATAGCATTATTTTATGATGCCTCAAATGAACAAGGAATAAAAGATAAATCAATTCTTGAGATACCCAATAAAGTTAGAGATAGTTTTTCACGGAGCAGCCTTATCCTACAGAGCTTTTTTCTATATTAGTATTAATAGTTTTATACTGTTTGAAGAGTAGAGGAGAATTCCAGCCCGACAAATACATTTTGGGGATCTTACCACCTATGCCCTAATTAACAGTTTAGAATATTGTTAAGACGCTTATTGCAGCACTTCTAAAAAATTTGTCGTTTTGATCCTGTAACGTTTTTCTTGTTTTTATGAATGCATTAATATTATTTGTTGGAAATTTAATGTACACCTCCTAAATATATAGTAATCTGTTTATTTAGACAAAAAAAAGTTGAAAAATTATCATAAACCTGTATAAAACTACTCGTTCATTCTTATTTAGTATTTTCACCAATAATAAAAAATTATCCTGTTCGCTTTGAAAAAAATACAACTAAATAATACCTTTTAGGAAATGTTATATTAATAACGGATGAAAATACTCATTACAGGCTGAAACATAGGTTAAACGAATGTGAAAAAAATATAGCAATCTGTAGATAGAGAACAAAGGCAATTTTTTTATCGTGTTTCAATATCCTAGTCAATATTTTTAATAAGGCTTATGTAAAGAAATACTTCCATTTGATAATCCAACATTTGATTTTAAAAAATCTGCAATTTTAGCTTGAGTATTACCATCTAGTAATTGTATCCATCTAGCTCGGACAAACAGTGGCCAATTTAGTTTTTTACTGCTTTATTTACGAGGCACAAAACGAGGCTTTATTTACAATGAAATGGTCAATTTAGGTTCATATTTCAGCGCATTTTTAAAATGTTAAGCTAAAATGTTATTGAAATGTTAACTTAAAATAAGTTATTTATTTTAAGTTAATATTATTTATTAACTTCATGAATATATACATTTTTTTGTTTGTATATTACGATTTCAGCCTTCCCAGCATTCACGTTTAAAAGCAATTTTATTAAAACAGATTCCACCTTTTAAAAATATTCCAATAATTAAGTAAACGTAATGAATCATATAGTAATATGACCAATGATAATTGATAAACTATTTTATCCTTCACATATATATTTTTACAAATTATTTATTTATTTATTTTTGCGATTTATTAGGCAAAAAAAAGTCAGGATTTCTTACGGCCTCTTTTCAGCCTTGCAGCAGATTATCTGATAATTTATATGCTCATTACAGAAACATATATATTATCAGATTTTTTTAGGAAAAAAATAAAAGAGCTCTAAAATTTGAATTTGTTGAAAATTAAAAAATTTCTCCTTCGTAAGCATCGTACGATGGAAAGTTGTAAAGATAAATTAATAAAATAAAATAATGCGAGTTTAAATTTTGATAGCCCCCGGCAGAGAAGAACTTATCTCTTACGCAATTGAAAAAGAAAAATAAAGGAAAATTCCAGCTGTTATTACAGCCATTGAATTGGCGTCGATGCTCGCGTAATGATTCTCTTGAACTATCACACAATTAAACGACAAAGATGCCCAGCGCATAAAGATCATTACTTCAACTCACTCAACGAGAACTCGCAGTTTGTTTTCAAAAACTATTTGACGCGTGATGATTTCCCTTGAAACGGATTCGTGATGTATAGCAGAAAATTATCAAGCTCTCTAAAGAATTTTTTTTTATTCAGTTCTAAATTGTTGCCTTTTTATTGATGAATTATTCAAAATTGAAGCTGTCATTATGAAGATTAGAAGTTACGAGACTTATGCGATTTTGCTGAAATCTTTCGAATAGAAACTGTCACTCGAAAGAAGGGGGGGGGGGAATGCTGGCATAATTAACAACTCACTCGTTTTAAGCGATGACTGCAGCTGCGTTTTTTTAACTTCATTTTTTTAATGGCTTATTAATGTTGTATACAAAAATGTTGTTTTTTTATTAAGAATATCCAAAGAATATTGGAAAGTTACTTTTGTTTCTAGTTGCAGCTTGGAAGTCAGAGCCGTATTAATGAATTTTTCTACACTGAACGTTGTTATAATTTTTTTAGAAAACTTTGAGATGTGAAATTACTTACTGAAAGTGCAATTAATTTTATGATAAAAGACAAATCCAAATTTTGATTATTGATTTAAAATTTCATAAGAATTATTTCTTTATTAGGTTACTTACTGAAATGTTCATATGATATTATGTTAAGATGAACTTGCTTGTTGGCCGTAGAAATGTGCCTTAATCAATCCTCTCAATTCGGTGAATGACGCTCTTATAGAGTTGCGCTTAAATAACAATAAAAAATAACTTGCAATTTTATTCAGAAAAAACAAAAAAGTGACCGAAGTGAGTTGATTATCAGAATTTAATTACTTTCTTCTGTTTTAAAACAAAAATTACTTTATGAAAGCTATTTGGAAGCTTTAACTAAGTCCGAAAACATTGTCCGGTTTCAGAAAGGGAAACTCTGCATTTTTGCGCCCAAAATACATCTGGAATAGAAGATATTTGCTTTTTAATAAAATAATATGTAGAAAAAAAATTCTTCTTGATTTGTCTTAAATTTGTACCATTGTAAAAATATTATGTATTATCTATTTTTCTATGTATGGACATTAACATTTGGGTTATTAAAAAGTTCTCATTTTGCTCGCTGCTTAGTACCGCTCTGAAAAGTAGAATGATCTCAGAGTGATAAACCTGAATTAATCAGCATAACTGATACCTTTTTTGTGGTTAAAAGGAGTGAAAATTCCGTTTAACAAAAATTTAAAGAATATTTTTATTTTTTTAATGAATTAAACCTTTACCTCAAGGAGTATATTCTGATTTTCGGATCGAAGATATATCAGAATTATTTAAACTTTTATAGGGCCACCATTAAAAATACAGAACATGAGTATTATTCCTTCTTATGCTCAAATCGCACATAAGGCCTTTTATATCTATAAATATTGTACTATCTAAGAAAAAACTGAAAATTATGTTCATTATGGATGAATTTTCTTTGAAAATTAATTTTTAACTTAAAAGGGAAAAAGCTGTTTCCATTAATTTTAATGTGTACAAATATTTAAAACAAAAACAAATAGTACATGGTAAATTTCTTCAAATTACTGTATTTTTTTACACTGTATCTCATGAAAGGTGAGAAGACGTTGCTTGTAACTTTCTGTGTTTTGACATTTAGTTTGTCATTTATTTTAGCTAATCTTTTCTCGTAAATGCTTTATCCAAGATAAATGATGAAAATCTAAAGCTTTACTAAGAAGGATCAAGGAATTTATATTTATTACCTCGTTTTGTTTTATTTTCCCCTAGCAGAGATTTTGTCCGAGGACATACTTTCCTTTACCCAATTTATCTTGAACAGAAAGAAAATAAATAAATAAATATAAATCTCATTGCCCAGTTTAAAGCTCAGGCTTGATAACACACAATCCTATCTATATAAAATCGCTTTCAGCTCTTTCTCTCATCAACTCATTCGCCGAAACAAGATTTTTTTTATTTGTTAATTCATAAACTGTAGGAGTTAAATGCTTAATCCTATTAGTGCATCAAATAAAAAAAGTAGAAAAAATGGTGCCCTCGTTTGTACATATTCACACTTGGGCGAGGTAAAGAACCATTATCATTTCAGCTGCATAGTACCTGACGAAATGCTTAATTCTGAATTCGTCATTTAAGTTTTACACGAGTTGTAACCCTTTCTCTTGCTTAAGCTAATTCTTTCTCTTTCACCTGATTGGTTGACCCCACATAAAAATTGGATGTTTATGATCATCTCGCCCCTTTTATGACCTTGATGTTAGCCTCCATAATGAAATTCGGACGTAGTTTCGAAGAGAAGAAAAAATACGGCTGGAACTTAAGGTGTATTTCTCTTATAAATCATACCAGCTCCAATCCCAATGGAAGGTAAAAGTATAAAAACTTTAACGTTGAAAGTTTTTAGTTGGACGACAAATGCATGTAAAATTAGAATGGAATAGAATTAGATCTTTAAAAAAAACCATGATCCGGTTCATGCATTTGTTTATTCTTTTTTTTTTCTTTTTTTTTTTTTTTTTTTTGAAAAATAGAATAGTTGTTTGATAGTATGACTCATGCACGCTCTTGAATCATGCTCAGTTTTATATGTGTGGAAAAGTTACGCATGTTTTATTCTTTATTTATTTTTGCCGGATTTTTTTACCCCTTCAAACGCAATTTCACTCCAAACACTTCCATTTTGAGTTGACAATAAAATGTTTTAGCGTTTCAAAATATCCATTTGACAAAAAAGAGAAAAATTGAGAAAAGAATATTTGAAAGACAAAATTTTGAAAATTCAATCATTACTTTAAAAAAATTTCATTTTAAAAATCAAGAGAAGTTTTCGAATGAGTTTTATTTTAATTTCTGAAATGCTATTTCGTTGTTTAATAAGCAACAACATCTACACAACACATCAGTGAAATGAAAGGGGGGGATAAACTTTTCGCAATTAACAATGCTTTTCCTGTTATATTACTCCCCCCCCCCATCAGGTATGAAATTTCATACTCCTGCCAGATGTGGGGAAATAAAAAACGTCAGAAAGGCTTTGAAAACTGCGAAAAATTCGGATTTTTTTTTAAAAAAAAATCCTATTGAAAAATTGAGATAGGTGGGAGTGTTTTGTTAAGTAGCAATTTGCAACTTTGTTTCTGTTATTTTTTTTTTATCGTTTAGCAGTTATCTCATATGAAGAGAAAAATAGAATGTACATGAATAATTAAGAAAACTTTGCATCTTTTGGCTCAAAATTTTTTTTTATATTGCAAAATTGTTAATTAAAGTAAAGAATTGAAACGAATTTGTATTGTGCTCCAGTTAACACAAAAGGAAATAACTGTAACAAAAAAAGGTGGCTTTTGTAAATATGTTGCAATAAGCACCACGCCTATACATTTTACAAGTCTTATGTATAGAATTAGACCTGTAAGGTCTTATATATATGTTCAATATCAGTGGAGGTATTCTTTTTTAGAGAATAAAATTAGTTAGTATCGATTCTGTAGCTATTTTAATAATCTCTTCATTAAACGATAAATAAGGTCATTAATTAAAATGTATGAAAAGCTTCATTATTTAGCATTATAAAAAATTATAATTGCTTTAATTTAAAATTAAATGTTTATCAACTAATATTCAACGAATGTTTTATATTTTTACCGTGTAGTTCATATGGTTTGAACGAGAAAGACGTTAAAAAACTTTACTTCATTTGTTTGTTGGTGGTATTTAGTTGAATAACCTTAGGGGCGGATCAAGTGCTGATCCAACTTCATTACTGAACTTGTATATTTTCTTTTTTCTTTTGAAAGCCAAAAATATAAATTTTGGAAAATAATGAAAATGTTTTACAAAATATCTATTATAATTTACTGACTTAATTTTTATTGCTGATAACGAATTAAAAAACTGTAGATGTTTGAAGACTTCTATTTTTTAATTTGCCTCTTTAAATGACATCTGAAAACCAAATTAATTTTAATTTAAAAAACATTCACCTAACGAATACATCTTCCAAATAAAGACAATTCATCCTTTAAACTTGTGTATTTTAATAGTAATTTTGCGAAGCATTTCGTTAACTTATGAATGAACCTCAGAACTTCCCATTATTTACATTTCAAGCGTGAAGAACTTATTAATTACACCTCGGCTTGTTTATGATTCCAGGAAAAGGAAGTGATTCATGCAAGACAAATCTTACACTTCGTAACAATCAGCGTGACACTAAGCAAAATAATTAACGTTTTAAATTTGCATTCAAAATACAGAAAATATTCAATCTAAAAACCCTTTTGTTTTGAGCTGAAATTTGATGAATATGGACACGAATATGTATTTATTACATTATTTTTAATTCTTTGAAAATCATTTAAGACTTAATTTTTGTTTCTCGCAAATTTTAATCTCTACCAGACATATTTATAGTTGCAAGTCTAAATTAATGCTTCACAAGCTAACAATTACTGCTCTAAGGAAATGTTTTTTTTAACTTGCGAGATTAAGGCATGCTCATGCTTTAGAATGTAGCATAAAATTTAGAGAAAATGAAGTAAATCGGAGACATTATGTATATTTTCGTCCTCTATTTTATATCGGTTTGTTTACGTTAAGTTTTTTGAAATCTGTTAATAGAATAGTCATTCCTATTAGTTCTTGAAAAAAGATCAGTACGCTGCTATTATCAAGCTTATTATAACAATATTCCGTATGCAACATGCAGTTACTTATTGATTAAGAACAATAAGAAATTTTTTAAAAAATTTTCTCTATGCCTCATACTGACTTCCAAAATTTATCTAACTTTAATAGTGAAAGGACAGTGTTTTTTAATCTTATTAATTTGAGATGATTAACAAATTAATGTAGTTATTATATTCTTAAGTGATAATCAAATAAATTAATAAATAATGAAATAATAATAAAAGTGTGGTAATTTTTATGGAATTATTTAGTTATTGTAAAGCAGTAAAATCATTGATTATTTTAATCAAATTTATCGTTGTATTATTTGATCGTGTAATTCTCTATGCGTTTCATCTTGAGTTCTAATTATTTCATTAAACCTTATTAAGATATCGTTTTTAATTGAATATAGAGTAAAAATTTATTTTTAGAAATGTTAAAGAGTATATTCAGTCAATACCATTTTTGGATATTTTCCAAATAGGTAACTCTTCGAAAATTGCACAATTCAGTCAATTGAACTATGAAAAGATTGAAGGCTAGTATTTTAATTTTCCATTTTATCTTTTGCTGTCTATTTGGAGTTATTTGGCTTCTAATATCGTGCGACTCGCTTCAAGCATAATAATAATGTTTTACAAATGAAAACTATTTAATAATATAATATTGTATATTAAATTATGTACGGGATGTATTATTTTCATTCGTTGCTAAACGTAAAAATATTAAACAATTTTCCGAATATTATCTATGGTAGAAGTTTCTAGGGTATTATATAAGCTCAATTTATATGTCAGTAGCAGGTAGATTCGTAACAGGTATATTTTATAGCATTGTAACAAATGGCTTCAGAACTTGCTTGAGACTAGACTGTCTCACTTTTTCTTTTGGAAAATTATTCAAATTTTGTGTTTATTCATAATATCTTTTATCTATTCTCAGTGATTTAATATCAATGGATTTGATAAAAGAAAGTTACTTTCTCTATAGTTGCCTACTGTTTTCTAATCTTTGTACAAAAATTAAAAAACAATTCATATACCCAAAGAACAGTTAACAGATAATGATCTTTATTTCTTGTAATTCAGGAGAGGAAAGAGAACGCTTCCCTCAGACTAATTAGTCCTCATTTGGATTTTTTTTAAAGGCACGGCTTAGTAGTCACACTGTACATTTATATATTATTATTATGTTTTTAATAAAAGCAGGCTTTTAGCATATGAATTTTCAAATGAGGATAGATAAAAATACATTTAAATTCAAAGTCAATATTTCCTGAGCCTGCATATTTTTTTCGATTATGCCCTAACTCATGACTATTAATTTAATTTTCTAGCTAAATGACGCACCCTATTTCGGACATTTATTATTATTTGAATCCATTTAAGAACTAAAAGGACACCTAGATACAGAAATGAGTTTTGGAACTTTGACGTAATTAAGATTCTAAATATAGAAAATTCTGTATTCGGATCAGAATGCCCATGTTTTTGATTTGATTGATTAACAAATAAAATATTTTGATTGATCGTTGCTGAACGCATTTTTTTTTTAAATTCTAATTTTAGGCATTCATTGAAGTCATTTTGTCAGGTCATATGACATATATATTTCTTAAATGCCCTATTTACTTCTAAACCTATTTCTTATTTAGTAATGCCCATTGTTACAGACTCGAAATATTTGAATATGATCATATTTCAATAACTGTCTAATATTACTTACAGAAACTGGAGCATGGATATTCCTGCAACTAAATAGCTTACTCTCACAGCAGTATAGGAGGCACATTACGTACTGAGTATCCGTTACATTTCATCTAGTCAATAGTCGAGAATGGGCCTAAAACAATTACCTGAGAAATACATTAGAGGCAATTTTACTGTAATAATGATGTCTCCAAATACAAATGACATAAAATATGCTGTGTTTGTTTCGCAACTTTGCTTCTGAGTAATGCCTTATCATTAGTGAGGGAGCTGGAAAAAGATTTTTATAGCTTTCGTAGCTCTTAATAAGATAGTTCCGGTTTTTTGACATAATGATGTTGGGCAGTTTAAGAAATGTACAGTGCTTTATCGCGAATGTAATTTTTTTCTCCCACATTTTTGTTAGATCTTTGATGATACCCTCTGGGGTCAATCTTTGCTGTAAATTAAATGCTAGGCACATGTCCCTAATCTTGCATTTAGTTCCTGGCAGCTATGAGTAAAACGAGTCAACGTTTTTAATATCCATCTAGGTTTATACTTTCCTAGTCCCTCGTCTTAACGAATTAATGGGAATAATTTGTTTTTCTTTGTTAATATAATTTTTAGCGAAATTTTTCAGTACTTCGAGATCTTAACTGAAATAATATTCGTTGCTTTAAATATTTCGTCACCTTGGAATTTGTTAAAACGAAATTCTACTCGTGTTGATATTACGTTAAAGCTTTCCCTTTCTTTTCTGAACTCGGCCGATATTATAAGAGTAAAAAAAAAACTTTCTATTGGTGTTTTCGAATTAACTCAAGTTAAGCTGTAAACAAAATGGGTCAAATTTCATTTTTAATTGGCTTTACAGCCAGTCTCCCCTTCTTCTTTTTAGACATCCCAAAAATGCAATGAATTCTTCTGCTTCATTTCCTTTCTGTAAATGACACTTTCAGATAAATTCTACAGTTTTAATTAGAACATAATTCGGCCTTTCTGAGTATCATTTTTAACAAAAATGTTCACTCCTTTGGAATTTATTAAGTGAAATCCTTCTTGTGTTAAGCTCATTTTAAAATGTCTTGTTTGTTTTTATACATCTGATCGAATTAATTTGAATTCAAGCATTCGAAAATTTTGATTTCGGAGCTAACTTGTGCTTATAAAGTGGAAGATAGAAATTGGTCGATTTTTTTTATTTTTTAAGAGTGTTTCATTGCTAATTAAAAACGTTTTTTTTTTCGTTCAAGTTAGTAATAAATAGTAATTTCTTTCACTGTGACTGCATATAAATTTTATTTAATTTATTGTCTTTCATTTCTAAGCAAGTGATTTCTTTGAAAAAATAATTTAATTATAGTAGGAATGTAAATTTTATAATATAAAATTCAGTCATGAATTGGGACATCTTTACGTATTTCAGGTTTTCTGTAGGTTTTTTAATGAAAATCGAGCAATGCATTCCTGAAACTGAATGTATCGTCTAATTAGACACTAAGAAAAAAATAGTCAAGATTTCATTTCTGTGATTTTGAAAAATATTACTCAATTGTTTGTTTAATTTTTAAAACCATTTATCTTATTATCTGATAATACATTTTTCCGAACTTAACGCTTAACTTGTAAAAGAATTATCTTGAATCAGCAATATCACTGCAGTCTATAAAACTTAATTTTTTATCTAAAGACGTAAAAATTTTAACTCAGTATGTTAATCAAATAAAATTGCTATGTATATAAATTTTCAGTCAGTTTATTTTAGGGAATTGTGAATACCTATAGTAACCTTGCACTTCCTGTTTTCTGGCCTTTATATCTCGCCAATACTTTTATTTAAAATTTCATCTTGAAAGAAATTCTTGAATGGTTTAAAGATATTTAAATTAACATCGGATTCTTTAAAGACAGGCAAAAATATTTAAATAGTAATGAAAAATTCCTTGTATAAGTGGCCAAACTGAATTACTCAACGAAGGGCTGCTTCATCTGTTTAATTTAGGCAGTTGAGTGATGATTCCTTCCTAAAGAAATGAGAAGTTAAATTTTCCTCAATTCGTATCTTTGCTTTAATATCATAAAAAGACCTTTTATTCTCAAATAGATCTTCACGCATCTTTTATTAAAGTATTTTTACCTCCGAAATAGCTTTTTGGTCATTCCAAATCCTTTAATCAGTGGGGCGATCCATTAATGTTTCGAGCTTGTGCAAGAAAGGTGAAAACGCTTTTTAATTACGAAAACATTTTATCGTCCTATTCAGTTGACAGTTCAATGAAAGCTTTTTTCTTTTTGCTTAGGGATCAAGAATCATAACTTCATATTATTAACTTATCTCATTTGCATACGATTAAAGATCTTAGGATTGTTATTTTTAATGATTAATTGTATGCATCGATATTTTCGGTGATAAAGAAGTTACATTTATTTTTCTTTCTTCATTTTTCTTTTTTTCCGTAGACACTGTCATACAAGGCTTTCATGCCTTCACTCGAAGTAGTTTTCCTTGTCAACTAGTGTACTGACATTGTTAAAATAGCTGTTCCGTGAAGTAGAGACTCGTTGATTTATTTAGTGAAAATTGATTAGGGGAAAAAATTAAGGACTGCAAATAAAATTTTTGATTCTTTTCCAGAATTTCGATTTCTGCTGCGCCCACTTTGAATACAGCGATAAAGCTTGATAGTTTGTTTTAATTATTTATTCTGTGATAAAAATAATTTCGTCAACCATAAATAAATCATTACGATTTCAGCTTTTATTCCTTAAATAATCGATTAAGAAAATTATATTTCCATTTCAAGATAATTAATCGTACAATGTGTTATATATATATATATATATATATATATATATAAAGTTTGTCTCTTTGAAGCAAACCTATACAACTCTTCATTTTTTAAAAAATAACTGCGCAATATAAAACGTGACACAAGAGTAAACTATTTAGTGTTAGCAACATTTTTGTTGTTGTTTTTTGATAGACATTCTTAAGTACTCCATTCATAAAAGGAAGAAAATATGACATTTTTTAAATTAATAATTTTAAAAAATTTAATAGATGACAATTCATATGTACTTATGCATCCCCCTTTCTCTTCTTCTTCTTATTTATGTATAATTTGAAAGAAAGGAGGAGGAGAACTGGAGAGATAAAAAAGAATTTTAATTATATCGAGAATTTGACATTTCAGTTACATAATAATTTCTACATTACATAACCAGAAATTAATGACTTTTTCCAGGTAAGTTAAAAAGTTGTTCTCCCAAGCGAACAGATTCCTCTACTCGGCTTTAGAAATTGAATTTGAGATTTTAATTTAAACAATAATTTTTTTTTTCGTCTGTATAAAATTAATACCCCCAGCAGCTATAAAGTTTAATATTATTTCCTATCAAGTAGACTACTATTATTGTATTTCTTGGAATTAATTAATTATATTGTCAAATTCCTGTATTATTGCAACAAATTCAACTGCAAAAATATTGCTTTGAATTTTCTATAAGTTGTTGGGAACGTTGTAAATAAAGAAATACTTTCTTCTTAATTCTGAGAATAACTTCCAAATATGTTGAAGAATATCTTAAATGTATTAACTCAAAAACTTTGACAAGGAAAACACAAAGGAAAAAGAGTAGAGAAATCAGAGAATCGAAAGTAAGGGGGAAAAAAACCGCAACGCTACGTCGTACTTCGTTTTTTACTTTACTTTCCCCCTCTCCAGCAAGCCAATGGCCCTTACGCTTATCTACGAGTAAATGTGAAGATTTGCTCTCAGTTTATCGACATATTTTCGTGCCCTGCTACTACCGATCAGAGTATGTCCCTCTTTTGATTTTCTATTATCAGGGTTTCACGGTTTTTTTCACTTGTCAACAAGAATGTCACTACTCCTTAGATGTCATCAAGGATGTCACTGCCTACTTGGAACTTGGCACTCAAGGACTTCACATTGAATTTTTGAACTGGAAAGAAAGACAGTTCATAAGTGACTAAATCCTATGGATTTTATTTTCTTGGTCATGATTTTTTATAAAGCATATTTTCAATTCAGTTTTACTTCTCTTCTAATTATGAAAGCATATCTTATTTCCGGGAAATAAGTAGTTTTTTAACTGAGGAATCGAACATTGATGTTTAATTTGTCGCTTCATGTAACACTGTTTTATATTTAATTTTTTTTCCTTCAAATATTATTGCAGCTCATGGGAATGAAGTCATTTCTGTAATGACAACTGACTAGCATTATTGCTAGTGTTGTCTAAAATCTTATTACACTTTGTTTTACAATGCCTTTTAACCATTTTATTTCTACTAAGTGCACTATAAATTCCAAAATAAAATTTGCATCGCATTTATTGCTTTTACTAATAGTAAAAATTTCTCTTGACTCTTCTGCTAAAACACCGTTTAAGTCATTGAATATTTCTATACTGCCAGCAAATAATTGCTCTTAACTAAAATGTTTTTGTATCATCTATGATTCTCAATCATTTAAAATGACCCAAATGATTGACTTATGTTTATAGTTAATTAATGAATGCAATCTCTTAAACTACCGCTTTGTTAATGCTAAAATAAAATATAATTCTTAAAATATTTAATACGTATTAGTACAACAGAAGATAATTTGATACAGACGATAATATGTGAAGGTGTTTTTTTTTAATCATTGGAATGACGAATTTCAAAACTGATAAGGAAAATAAAGTCAAAATTCCAAATACTGATGTAATTCACATTTCTTTGAAGCAGTCTACATAATTAGTGTTTGTCTATCTTTTGTTATCTATCATCAGACTTTCTCGACTCTTTTCAATTATCAACAGTAATGTCACTTCTTTCGAAAATGCCATTATGAATTTATGTCACCATGGGTTCAGAAGTCTTGCTTTTTGGAATTTCGCATTGGATAGTGGAATAAATAACACCTGCCTGCGTGAATAAATCTTAACCCTTTCATTTTCATGATGATTATTCTTTGTGAAGGGCTATTTTATTGAAATATCGCTCTCTACAAAATAGATTTTTTTCTTTTTCTTTTTTCTTCTTCTTTTTTTTTTCTTTTTTGCTCAGAAAGAAATTCTTTATTTGGTAAAATAAATGAAATCAATTTGTAGTTACATTATCCAAGTCAAATGTATCACATCAATTTATTTTTTATCCCTTCCAGCATCTTTCAGATAGCAAAAACTCATGACGTCACTGTAAGATTTAGCTAAAACCTGTAGAGGCCCTCAGGCAATACAAGATTTGATACCTCGTTTCTAACTGCCCAACTTCTAAAACCAGATATAATTAATTGGTTTTAATTTAATTTTTAAATAGACAATTTTTAGTACATCCTTAATATTTTAACACGAGATTTACCAGAACCAGTAGATTTAATCAGCCAACTGTAACAACAATCGGCCCTTACCACTTCGTAATAAAACTTTAAAATATGAAAATAATATTTAAAAAAATAAAGTAATAGAAATAAATGATTTTCAATTTTAATTAGTTCGAGTACATGACCTTTCAAAATCAAATGAAAGGACTAAATTTGGTTATCTTAAAAATATTCGTAAAAGAAGAAAAAAAAACTGGAATTCTTATTTGTCAATCTGATAATTTAACCTTACTTCGTAATGCAGTATTAGATAACGTGCAGTGAAGTATTAGACGTCATGCGCAATTACATATGCCATGTGACCGTGACGCCACGTAAAATTTTTCTATTTACGCGTTTAAACAGTTTTTTTCCCTCTTGAAATTGATAACTCTGCTACAGGACTTTCATTCAATTAACTTAAAACAATTTTTTTTCTAATGTATTTTACAACTTATCGAATGACACTAAATCTTTCAAGAGAGAGAGAGAGAGAAAAGGAACTGTATTGAGTCCACACTTCATTGGCGCCCTCTACGTAATCAAGATCTGCCCCTCTTTTGGTGTTCTATTATCAAAATTTCACGGTTCCTTTCAGTTGTCAACAGCAATGTCACTACTTCCTTGGATGTCATCAAGGATGTCACTGTAGACTCGGAAGTCTCCACTCAAGCGTCTTCGCTTTGAAAGGTTGGACTTCGGAGAGAAAGAAAAAAAAAATCAGTTATTTCTGTGAATAGATTCAGGCGCTTTTATTCATGATGAAAATTCGTTTTATGATGTTATTTTAGTGAAGGTTTGCTGTCTTTTACAAGAAAAGAAACTGTTTGTAAAAGAAAAGAAGAAAAAAACACTCTAAACGTGCGTGTCTGACTTTCTAAGATCGTGAAAGTCTGACACGCATTTCTTGAGATATTTTCTCTCGAATTTCTTATTTGAAATATAGAAGTTATAAGAGTGTTTACGTTTTCGACGCACTCGGAATATCAGCAAATTTCCGAATCTTACATAATTTAATCTGAGATTTTATTGATTTTCATTTTAGGAACCGCTTAATTTAGTTCCATTTACTTTAGTTAATTCTATTGTCTGACCAGTGAATAATTTTTTAGTTAAAATACATTAAGAAAATATAAACATATAATTCTAAGCCGCATTCATTATGAAATCGAGATGATAAATTTGAAGGCGCTCCATTTTCTTTACAAAAAGCAATTTCGATCAATATATGTTATTTTAAATATAAAATTAAAACCTGTAGGTCTTGTATTTAATATCTATCTGAAATACAGATGGAATATTTTTGAGTCGGGAAGATAAATAAATGTTATTTTTGCTTGAAACTTTTCAAATGATTGTGTTTTTTATGTCAAGATAATAATTCAGGACGTTGAGGGCAACATAATTTGCCGTTTTTCCTTCAAGATAATAAAACTGTTTGCAATAAAATAAAGAGTTTCACGATTTGACATGTATTATGAAGATCCAGAGAAAATTTCTTTCAATTTTTCGCAAAATCTTTCTATTTACATATTCAGCTACTTACAAATTCATCAATTTACAATTCTCCAATTCTAGATAAGTGCTTGTTTATATATTTTACGCTTCTATTTCTCTCTTTTTTATTACATTTTTTTAGCGCAAAAAGTATTAACTTTTTATCAAGATACGATAATTATTTAGCTGAATACACTTCTTATGAAGGCCATATAGTTCTAAGTGATCTTAACAGTCAAACCGTAAAGATGATAAATACTTGATTATTTATAGTTTATTTTTGAGCATCAAAAGTGATGCTGGTGCAAAGCTTATGCCTCGAAGAGATTATTTTTAATGAATTAAAGATTTAAAACAGTGATGTTATATTATTAGACATGCATTTTTTTTCTGTTAGAAAAGAAGCGATTTATTTATTTATATTTATTTATTTATTTTTGCTTATGTCAAGGCATAGCTATTTCCAAAATTAAACAGTCTTTTAAGTAGCTAAATGTTTAGGGTTTTTTTTATATGGGCTTTTATTATTATTTTTTCTTTTACTTGAATTTTTTACTTTATTGAACTAAGCTATAAATCAAACTATAAAATAAATCAAAGAAAAATGAAGGAAATTCAAATTGCTTCAATCTGAATCATCAATGCCTAAACAATTTGAAGATTATTATTGCTTGATAACTTTGTAAGATTACTATTTTATTGGCTGACTACTTAAAATGAGATTTTAAATTCATGAAAATTGCATTGTACTATAATTTTAATTCTGAAATACACACTGTGTGTATATTTCTATTTTTATCTATTTAACTCTAGATGATTGAGGATTCAAAGGACGTGCACCGTTAACCTGGTTTGTACAGGATAAAAAAAAATATGATGCATGACTGCGTGAGTAAAAGCAGTTAAACTTTGTCATCTATTGTCAATGACTGTTACATAATTAAGGCTTATATGGCTAAAAAACTTCAAACACTATTTTAAAGGGGAGGAGGGTTTCATTCACAAGCTTAAGTATTTACTAAAATAAGTAACAACTTTTTTTTATTTGAAACAGCGTGAGTTGTAACTAAGCTAGACATGGATACTTCTGTTCAAAAGTTGTAGAATTTTATTTTTTTAACACTTGTCTTTGGTCTTACTCTTGAATTGATTACATTATAGACCTTTTCGATGTTTTATTTTTTTAACTGTATTAAAAAGGACTTTGACATTACCTTTAACAGTATTAAGCGATCTGAAACAAAGTATACATGTAATTATTTTAAGTGTGTCTATGATGGAATAATGCGAGAATAATTGTGGTATTGTCTCTGCTCCAAATATTACGAATATGTACACCATCTAATAAGAGAATTGGCGCAAGGATGATATATGCCTTGCTCTAGAAACCAGCTATAGCTTGTTTTCCATGGATTGAGCATTTGAAATACGTCGCTCTATATTTGCATACTACAAGGTAAATTAAAATAGTATGCCTATAATATCCTACTTCTTCATAACTGAATTAGTTCTTGTTAAAATGAACAGTTATTTTGCCCTTCATTCCTATAACTATTCGAGTTCAGTTACCTCAGAATATTGGAATGTTTAATTCTCTTACACAAGAAAAATTCCTCATCCTCTCAAAAACTGCAATGGAATTTCGTGTTTTTAAGGGATTGATATACAAAAGAAGAACTCGCTTTATCGATGACTATTAAATAAATATATTTTGAAGAATTCACAGTAAGCTCCCCTGCCCCCCAAACCCATCTGTGTGTGCGTCTCGTAGGAATAAAGCGCATGCCTCAGATATACACCAAAAAAGCGAGAGTGAAAGAAAATGTAGCAATATCCTGGCGTCTTGGGTGTTTCTGTGAACGGGTGTTTGGGGCTTCTTTGTATTTATAGAGTTAAAATATGATTTAGCGTTTAACTTAAGTTGACTGTGCGAAAAGCAATAAAGTCAAGTTGACAATAAGTTGATCAGTAAGCCCACTTTGACAATATGTAGATCAATGAGCTCTCAAGTCCATAGAGCATGAAGCAATAAGCGGAAATTAATGATACTTAGAGTAATAAACTTAAGTTGGCAATACATAAAATGCTACAAGTGATTGCATCACCTATGAATGAATTAATGTAAAAACATTTCTTTACGTCTTAGAATTGAAAAAATAGTTATTTGAATTTAAACCCTTTTAGCTTTAAATATAGAAACCTCATACAAAATGACGATTACTAGATGCGGGAACTAAATTATATTCAGGTGGATAAATTAATTTTAAAAAACTGTAGGATCTTGTTCAAGGCAGTATAACAGAACATATCCTCTTTCTGTCAAAGTAAATCATCGCTTATTTTAATTATTGAGCACTTTCTATTTTATTCCCTTTTAAATATGGAAATAGTAGGAATCCAAATGTAATGACATCATGAAAAATTATGCTCATTTCCCATATTTACTTATCCTCTTCATTGTTACAATAGGATATCGTTAAATTATCAGCTCAAGTTGTATAGTTCTGAAAGCTTTTGTTATTTAAGTACGACTTAAAAGTTCACATTTTATAACGATTAAAATCGAGATTTATTTCCTAAATTTAAAATAGCATGTGTTGTCGAACTTTACGGAATTTTTTTTATGAATTTTATTTTTATCTTGAATCTTTTTTATTCCAATCTGATGCTGATGAATTGAAAATAGTTAGAAAACTGTGATATTTTTCTTTAAGTGGGTATGGTTTTGTTTGAAAAACGCATTTCTGTTACCCTTTCAGGCATACAAAAATGTGAGGTCTGGGAAATGTAATTTTTAGACAATCTTACTAAGGAAAATCAATTATATGTTTTAAGATCTGAAGCATATATTTATATGGACTTGCAGTTAATGTTTGAAAGTGTTGTGTAAAGACACTATTGTTTCAAATAAAAACATGGCAGTTAGAAATTGTAAAATATATTATATATAGAAATTATAACTTTAAATTGTCTATTCAAATCTTTGAACATGATGAAGTAGGTTATAAATGAAAATAAAAAGTATTTACGGAACTGAGAGCTTGTTTTATAGATTTATAATGTATACTCAACAAACTTATTAATATCACAATACGCATTACTGAGAAACAAAACCATAAAAAATTTCAACATAATAAAATTTGCATGCATTAATTTGAAGGAATTCTTGAAAGTGATTTGGAAACTTGAATGAAAAATCACAAGTGCAGTGGTATCGAGATATTTTAAAGAATTAATACGATTGTCTGAATCCATCTTGTCTACTTTAATCGCATATTTTGAAACTATGAAAATGCCCTCATGGGTATAGCTAATATGTGTTTTGCGAAACAGAGATGTGTTTCATTTCGTATAATTCTCTGGAATTATATATAATGTGGGAAGAAACGAAACTAAGTTCTAAAACCCCTAGGGGAACATTCCATTCTGTCTTTTTTTTTTTTTCCCTAAAAAGCCAGGTGATACTTAATGCCGAATGCATCACATTAGGTGTCGTGCCATAAATCGGTGCGCAAGGCACATTACCCCTAGGATAAACTGCCTTGCGTCAGAATACAGATACTAAATGAATTTTGCATTAAAATCACGATGAAATCTGTATTCATATTTAATAAAATCCTTCCAAATTAAATGCTGCATAGAAGAAATTTCGAATTTTCTGTAAAAAACGGCAGTATTCCTGAAATATTTTCCTTCACAAAACTGTTAGATTTTTATTGAATTAAAAGACAAATATAAAAAAAACATTCAAATTTCAATCATTATTAATAATTTTTTTAATATTTTCAACATGTTTAAAATTGTAGAATCCTTGAAACCGTTATGTTTTGTCTTTTTCATTCTTTAAAAGCATATTAGAACCGTAATTATTTCGCAATTAATGATATTGTATATATACAGTAACAGAAGTTTAGAGCAATAGATAATAATTGTCAGAGTTGTAAACATGGACACCATTCTTGAGTTCTTTAAAATCATTTCTAGGATTCGAGTGATATTTTGAGTTAGTAAACACTTTTTAAACAAATGTTCATTCATTCAAAGAATCGCCGGTTGATAAGCGACACCACAATAATGTTGCCTTTATCATGTACCTCCCTGTTGATAATCTAATTGAAAACATTCAACTTATTTTCTTTAATATCTTTCTGATTAGAGATTCTTTACTTTTATATGGTCTCTGAAATAAGTACTTTTTAAAGTTCTTTAGATATTCTTAACGAAAAGTTTTATGAAGTGGAACTCCGGAGCTAATAATTCTCCTTTTATCATCGAAAGTGATTCATATGTAATTTATGTCATGTAAACTTAGGATAAAATTTGGACTTTAAACTACACATTTACAACCACATGTTAGAAGAACGTAGGATTCCGTTGGATATTATAAAAAATAAACACTCACTGGGCATTAAAATGAATTAGAATCTGCTATTAGAGTATATGATAATGATAATTTTGATTAAATTAAAAGAATAAAACTAAAAATAATCTTTAAATTGATTATTTTACAATAGCTCTATTACTTTTAAGAAGAAATGGAAATTTCAAAACCAGCCTATTGCTGAAAAATGTATTTTTTCAGCCTTTTGAAGTCAGTACTATTTTCAATACCCTGTGAACAAATACTTATTTGAACCATTCATTAAATATTGCATAGTAATTTTTTTAATAGGTGAGAAAGATCATTCTAAATATAACATGTATAGTTTAATTGAAAAATCTAAAATGTTAGTTTAATTTCTTAAACTATATTTTTAAAACAAACTCAAAGATATTAGTTTCTTCAGTTACTACTCTAAACCTGCATATAATTTTCCATGGCATTATTAATTCGAAATTAATTATCTGTGCCACTTCTATTAATGCAAAAAGTCGTGCGCGAATATGTTCTTTGCATTGAGTACCATTTTCAAAGAGCACCTTCACAGGAATTCTGAACCATACCGACATTTTAACCGCTTAGGACGTCTGCAAAACGTTACTCTAACAATATTTTTCTAATTTAAATCTAAATTTCTGATTCTAAAATTAAAAAAAAATAATAATAAAGAACTCTTGAAGAGGTAAGCTATATTTTTAATAAAAATTATTTTTTAATAATGTAATGAAAAATTTCACGGCCATGGCTCAGAAATTAGAGGGCATTTCCCATCGTGAGATGCCATTCCTAGGAATACAAATTTTAGCAAACTGGCCGATTCATTACTATAGGTACCACTTTCAAATCGTTTCTTCCAGTTTAACAATGTAGACATTTTAACCACTCGAAAGTAATTTTTTTCTGTTATTTTTGCTCGAAATAAATTGACTCCTCGTTTAACACATTTCCTCCTTCCTTTGATTGCTCGGATGCTAGAATTTTCGTTAGAGGGACAAGATATTGACATGAGATAAATGGGCGCAAATGACGTAGCCCTGAGGGGCCGCCACAAAACCTGACTTGAGGACTGCATGACGTTGGCTTTTGTTGTAACAGGTGACCTTGATTCAGTGAAATTGTCGTCGTGTCGAGCTCATTGTCAGGGTCGCAGGTATTTGACTATTTCTTCTTCAATGTCATGGCTCCTTACTCGGTTGATCGCAAGGAAAGATTAGATCAGTTTGGACATTCCTTCAAGAAAATATTAACTAAAACTTTCTTTTGGATTCAGCCTTCGGGAATTTCTATCTCGTGTAATCTGAACCTCGTCTTGGGCGTTTCACAGAGTCGTTGGAATTGCGGACTTATTTATTTAATACTTTTTTTTTAATGTGCATTAATTTTTTGGGGAACCTCATTAATTAATTCGCTTTTATATCTTCATTTCTGATGACAAAACTCACCAAAAAGCAAAGTGTACTTGATGGCAATTTTGGAAGCAAGAGAAAGAATTATTCTTTAATGTGTGACTTTTTATCACTTTTGTCCTGTATCACACAAATTTAAGAATTTTGGTTCTAATTCGTGATCAAGGGCATATTAAATATTTATTTTTGTACAAGTGAGTTTTTGAAAATTTGTTTGCTGATTCACTCTTTTTTTTTTTTTTTTTCTTTTCTGAATAAAATTTACAAATTTTAGGTGAAAACTGGGGAAAAAATCCCCCCCTTTTTTATTGATTGTAATTGTCTGTTTTTTTTTTTTTTTTTTACTTACACAACAAATAAATTCAATAATTCTGTAAGGATATATAGTTCTCAGTGTTTCACGTACAGTTTGAGAGCAGACGAATTTTCTTTTTGGTGAATGTAATATTCTGTTCTTTGGATTTTACGTGTCACATAAAGTTATAGATTTGAAGTTTGCACTTGTTATCAGGCATTATTTAATATTTTTTATTGTTATTCTGTGTAATTTTTTATCGTTTTTTTATTACTATAATTATTTATTTATGAATTTTAACAGATGATTAGTTTTTATATCTTATTTTTAGTAATTAATGATCACCAGAAAACCAAGAATGAATGGTTGAGAGTCATTCCATCCTTATTGTTGGAACTAATAAAATTACATATTTATAAGCGTAACATCTATCTTTTTTTATTCAGTTGCTAAATAAATTCCTCAATTTTATTATCATGCCAACCAAGGCAATAATAATTCAGTACGAATGAAATGACAGCCATGTTTTCATATTTTGATTTCTAATTACATTTTTCTAGATCTTAAACCAAATAATAGCTATCTCGGGCCGTTTTCTTAATATAAAATAATAGTACAAATGATAATTGCTTCTAATAATAAAGTAGAATAGATGAAAATGTTGTATTTTTAAGAATTAATAACATAGCTATGATAATCATTAGTTTAAGCAATTTTAAACCTTTACATTACTTTTTTCATTGTTATATGATGAAATAATAGTAGTAGGAAAGATGTGATCAAAAAATTTGGGAAAATTAAATTTTTTAAGAAATTAATCTCCTTTCCTTAAAAAAACTAATTCTTTTAGTGGGTATGGTATAATATATTTTTTGTATATACTCAATAACTTTTCTATTTTAAGTTGATTTCAAGGAAAAGTTAACCTCTTAAACGAAGACAATTTTGCTGCACTTAGTTTGCGTTAAAAGAAGGATATTTCGAAATAAATTAATCATAATTTTTCTAAGATTGAAGGAAACTCCGGCATTTTTGTAAAATTTCTGCTGCTTATTCAAATCAGATTCACTTTTTTTTTCTGTGGTTGAGCGAAAAACTGAGTGATTTCGTTTTTATATATACTTTTATTCATATAAATGTAATTGTGATCTTTTATTCTTATTATCGTTCCAATATCAGTTGACTTTTCAGAAAAACATTCTGTGAAGTTAAAATTCTTTTACAAAAATTTTCTCGTAAGGAAATTCTTTTCTTATCCAATACATATACCGCTTTTTTTTCCATCTGATTTTTGAGATAAAAATGTGGAAATTTTTTCTAGTCGATCCAGCTTAAAGATCTCAAATAATGCTTCAACCCATAAAATGGATGGCATTCCAAGGCTTGATTCTAATATTTAACTTGCTCTTCGCAAGTCAGAAGGTTAAAATTGAAACTGAAATATGCTCAGAACTGAATCAGTTTCTCTAAAAGAGCGAAAGGAAAGAAAAAGAAAAATGAGTTGAAAGAATTGCCTCTTTTCCACAACACAGATAACATCTTCTCCTAGAGCAGGTTAAAATTTTCATCTCTCGCTTTCGCGTCTGGAGAAGAGATGTGAACTATTCCCATTTTCTTTCTTTCTGTTTTTTTTTATTTATATATGTATAAACCGAGATAAACTCAGAAGATATCGCTTTCCGGATGTTTAGAAAAGAAACAACTAAAACCGTCTCTTTTCCAACTATCAGCACAATACTCCTCATTTTTTGTAAATCATCTTAGCATTTTGGTGGCTGATTCCTAATTGCGATAACATATGAGGAATGATAAAAAAAAATTGCGCATCCTTTACAGGGTAAATAATAATAATAATAAAAATATGAGATAAGTGTAAAGATGAGGGGAAAAAAACCCACAATAAATTTGCATATACGAAATGAAGTACTTCATCTATTAGTTCTTTGTGAGTGAGCGTTGTGGATATGAAAGAAACGCTTAAGCTTGCCTAGGGGGGAGGGGATATGCGTTGTGAAGCCGAGCCTTCAACTGATGCAAGCGATTAGAAAGCCCAATGTTTGCATAAAGGCTGGGACAATGAACCCTCCGCATCCTTTGATACCCCACCCCACAAGAGGATGAAGAACAATGCGAATGCATTGCATACCTAGAGTCCTTGATTAATAGAGAAGCGTATGATCGTCATTTGTTTCTTTCGACCTCCAGCTCACATAAGAGACTCCGGAAACTAAAAGAGTATGTCTTGCTTGTTTTTTATTTATTTATTTATTTGGCACTGCTTTTTTTCATAAATGAAAGACGGATTTTATTAAATGGGATGGGAATCCCCCCCTCCTGTATTAGAGGGAGGTGCATTTTTCCTTTTCTTTCATATCGGTTTTTATTTATTTTCTAAATATTGTTTAATTTATCTGCGAGCTCTTCTTCAATTTTGTTATTGCATTAATTATTTTTAATGACATTTAATCAAATTTCAAGTGGCACTGTAGACGACTTTAAATGTGCATTAATGTAACTTTTTTAAATCATCACCTTCCTCTTTCACCTTTATATTTTTGGATATGATTGTAATCTAACGCATTTATAGTCTTGCTTAGATCAACATTCACGATGCAATCACCAGCAACTTTTTTGTTGCATTTTTAAAACCTATTGATTGCAAAAGTGCATTATATTAGATATGATATATACTCGTAGTAATCTAATGGCTGGAGTAGAAAATAGAAAGATATAAAATCAGTGAATTATCGAGTAATGGATGCATATGTAATAGCAATGGTGAACAAACAGTTATAAAATGCGTGAATTATTGAATAATAGTTATTCTGGACATCACTGTCAGTTTCAGTTGAATCAACAACCTTCACCCACTTTTTTTTTTGTCATCATCATTACTTGTTTCCTTTATCATTATTTTTTTATCGTTTGATTGCATCTATGCAAATCCTTTTATGATAAATAAACTGCTGAGTTTTTTAAAAAAATAACTATTTTTTTTCTTTATTTTTAATTTTTAGTAAATGCTTTTATAAATAAATCTTGATTTGATAAATAATTTGATTAAATAAATCTTTTTTGAATTTTTTTTTAAAAAAAGATCCCTCAGTTTTTAATGTTTTTGAACGTCTAAGCTATTTTTTTTTTTCGATATCGTTGCATTTTTCTTACTATTATAATCATATTCATTAAAAGGAAAAATATTTTTGCCACTTTGACAAGCATTATATATACATATATATAATATAGGGAAAATAATATACGTTTACACAAGCAGAAATTAAAAAATTCAAAACGAAAATATACAATGTAATGATAAATTTAAAAAATTAAAATATTTGGATGGTATTTTTCGCCCACCAGGGCTAGTAAAGCTAAGGAAGATTATTGTACTTGATTGAATCCAATAGATAATGAAAGCCAATGTTCAAAACAATAAATACAAGAATTCTCAACTAAACTATTATGGAACCATAATGATGCACCCGATTGCGATAGCTTTCTTATATATATATAATACATAGATATGTTTTGAGTCAGCTGCCTACGTCTTAATTTCTGTAGTAATTGCTTAGAAGGGTGTGCCTTATTGCGGCAGAATTCTAATCTATTTGCTACTGTGCTATATTTTTTTATCATAACATCAATGTTCCCGAAACATCTTTGCTATTTAAAATGATACTAATCTAATTGCATTTTTAAAGTATTTAAAATATTTCGGTAAGAATGAAAAGTAAGCCAAAATATTTACAATAATAAATTGTTTCCCGCTAAATTCCGAAACTAGTTGTTTCCTCTTCCTTTTTTCTACATATTGTCTTTAATTTGAAAAATATTCCGATACTTTTTAATAGTATATATATTTTCAAATAATGCTGCTTAACGTATTTTTAACCATTCACAAGCTCGATTAATTTTCATATTTTGCGGAAACTTGTTGAGAAAGTTCGGCCATCATCAAATTGGAATTGATGCGGGATTAAATTTATGAATTTGCTTTTAAAATGTTTGTATCCGTTTAATGAATAATTATATTTTATCTTTACATTATTTTTGTCAGTAGGGAATTTGTTTGATATTTTAAAAATATTTTTATTGGTTTTTACTGCAAGTGCGTTTGTTGTGTCTCTAAATTTTTATTAAGCTGTATTGTTGAAAAAATAATGTGTTGCAGCTAAAATATAAATCATAAAACCATTTATGAAAACTTTTAAATGTAAAAAACATCAACTTTCTAATGCTATGTGCAAAATGCATAAAAATTCTGGAATATTAATACCTACTCTAGTTAAGTCGCCCTGATATTCCAAACTTGCAACATATTATAACATATCTATGAAGATAAAAAATATACATATTAGATGTACTTTTAAATTTCTGTTTGCTTAGAACATATTTATTACTGTTATTTCGGAGCACCTATTTATAAGTTTAGCACTTTGCTCATACGTCTGTATGATATGTCCCTTTTTAAAATACTAAATATTTAAACTTGGGACCTTCAAACATCTTAGATTAGAAATTTCCGATTAAAAATGTGATAAATTGGGCCGTTGAAAGTTTCATAAAATATTAAAAATGAAATCATTGCAATATAAACTTCCCCTCCTTAAAAATATTGCTTATTTGATATCTTAATACCAATCATGATCGCTTAAATTTTTTAATAAATTATTCTATAACATTAAGTATGTGTTTCTTTAATAGATAATACGCTTTAAATCCTATTTATGGATTCTTAGTTATTATCAAACATAATAATAAAATACAGATGAGTAAGAGAGAAGTGCATCTGCATTTCATTTATCATTCCCAAGATTTTAAACGCTTATTCATCTCACTTTTATCAAATTAAGTATATGCTTTTACTTGTTAATTCAAGAAGTAAACACACAGTAGAACCTTTGAAATTATTAATTATAATAATGCATGAAAAAATACGTAAGTGTTTGCACGACTGGACGGGAAGTGAAAATCTACACTTTACTAGCTTAAACCAAGAATGTGCCATAACGTTGTTTCAACCTTCTAGAATATTTTCTATTTTCATACTTTTGGTTGTTTGATTCTATTGCGAATTTTGAGTCAGATTCTTATTTTTAACTCTTTGCTTGAATATTATTTAATTAAATATCATTATTTCATCTAATAAACCGTCTTGTTGTTTAAAACATTCATTTTTTTTAGTTGTAGAGATTTTCTACCTAGATGGCAGCACATGCCATCTTCTCTCAGTGATGCGTGTGACAATTTCGGTATTTAATGTTTTCTAAAACTAAATTATTTAAATTAAGAATGAACACAAATATTACTATTTTTGAAAATGAATTTTGAATGAATTGGCCTAATAGCTTGTAGGTTTCATATTTGTGACAAAGTAAAAAATCAGAGGTAATCAGACTCAAATATCAATACTTCATATTTAATGGAGGTAACCATTTCTTTAGATGCTTATATCCGTGTTTTTTATTTGAAATTATAAAATAAACATCATTCTGAAGGGTAATTTACATCATCCTTTTGAATAAAATAATGTTCAAAATCTTACATGCATTCTGTTATGATTAGGCATAGGGAGGAACTTGTCTAATTTGATAAATCGAAGCTTTTAGTTGTTAGAATTCTCTATTTCCATAATGTTAAAATATTGTTTATAATTTGAATTTATTTTAATTAATTTAAGTAAAAAAATATAATTCTAATTTATTTGAGGGTTAAATAATTTCGTGCTTTATAAATCATATTAAGAAAATAATTTATTTTTTAATCTATTCATTCAATCAAAAATGATAAAGCATGCTGTGCAATATAACATATCACAAAAAGCAACAGAAAAAAAAACCTTGCTTTTTGTAAAATTAAAATAAAAAAATGTTAAAGATGAAGTATATATTTAGTTTGTAGGTTTATTCCACCATTATTTCATTAAAATTGCTATATGTTGTTTGTTTGTTAAAATGATTTATTTATTAAATAATTATTTTTAAAATTATGAAATCTTTAATTATAATAATCACTATTTTGTGTGCTAATTATTTATGTATTTCAGAATTACTTGTGTTTTATTGGAATGCTTTATATAATAGAATTAATAGAACTGTTAAGTATTAAAAATAAATCTTTATCTGGCATTTTAGATTTAAAAATTGCATTTTGCCTTATTGTACTCATTTTTAGATCTAGTATTTTTTTTTTCTCTTTAATTCGAGTGCTTGGTTATGTTAAGCAACTATCTAGATTTAATTTTAAACCCTTGGTTCCTCAGGAAATTTCAACATACAAAAGATGGCTGTTTTATTTAAATATGTAATGACAATTTATCATTTTGAACTATCTAAATGCATTATTAATGTCTATGTTGTGAATGCTGGCGCTATCATCATTATCAATGTCAAAATGATAGAATTAGAAGGATCAATCCCAAGTCAATAATGTAGCGAGGGTAGAAGGCGCCTTGGCATAAAATAATTTTTTCGTTATGGCTTAGTAAATATAAATGGCGCCCGGGGCATGGCATGATATTTTACGTCAATAAATGATATAATCACATTAATATTTTGCTTCGATGGTACCACAAAACAATGGTGCATGGGACATCAATACCTCCTCCCAACGGTCGTCACGCCGTTGTCCCAGGTAGAATTATAGAAAAACTGTCAATTTAATGGTGGTTGCTTTACAAATAGATTAATGGTTTTTTTTAATGAGATGTTTAAAAAAATGCAACATTTAATAAAAAAAAATATTTCCTTATTCTTGTTTTTCATCGAAGGTAACCTAATTTTGGATTTAATTTTGTTTTCAATTTTTTTTAATTAACCGAACATTAACTAGTTTTTAACCTACTGTTGCAAATTAACGGATTCATTTGATGCCCTTTATTTTCCCTAACCCCCAAGTTTTCATCGTAATAATTATCTCTATATATTTCAACTTCAAATGTTTCTTTTCATTCTTAAGATGCAATTCCCTGTCAAAAATTATAGCGTCAGTAACAGATGTGCTAATACTATGTTGAGTTATATTTGGAAATTCTAAAATTACAAAAATTTTATTTGTGTGTTTTTTCAGGTAGTGAGTCAGGTAATTGTATTAAAAAAAAGCTATCCTCTCCTTTGAATGTTTATAACTTATTTAAAAGGGTTCTGCCATATGATCTAGATTTAATTGCTGCATCTGCAGTATCGTGGTAACTTGATTCCGCTTCTGTCATCTTGTAAATTTATGCTTTTAACTCACAAGTATTTTGTAATTCCATTAATAATATTAAAGTGGATGAATTCTGAAAAAAATAATATCACATTATTTATATATTTTTAGAAAAACTAAAAAACTAAACCTCCTAGAGCAAACTATTTGTTGGATGTCACGACATTTTCTTTTAATGAATAGTTTCCTGCTCTACATCTCACTCTATTTTTGAGAAAAATTCTCTGTTTCATTTTATATTTTCTGTTATGAAATTAGTACAATGGTTATAGAAGTCAGAATCTCCCAGCCACAACCACAACACCGATTTCTCCCATTTTTGCTTCATATAAAAGCTGATTGCTTGAGACATCACCAATCGCAATTCTTCCACTTTCCAATCGCGGTGTGAAAAATTCTGTCTCGACAAGTCGGCCGGTTTTTTTTTTTTTTTTTTTTTTTTTTTCCCACTCTGCAAGCAATGGCTAGTGGATCAGAAGGCTGTATACTTATTGTCTAGCACAATTTAAACCAATACTTTCTTTGTTGTTGTGATTTGTAGTTTATCAAAATTGACTGGCGTAATTAACTTAATATTATCAATATAGTGGATGAAAGCGACTAATATAAATTTAAAATATCCCGATATAATGCATTTCAAAAAAACATGAATGCTTTTTTATTTGGAGGGAGCATAGATTATATATCTTTCACCTGTTAATTAAATACTATATTTATAACTTTTAATTTAAAAATTGGAAAATTTATTTGACTCTAACTACAGGCTCCAAAAATGCCGTTTTTCATTTAAATTTTTTTTAATTGCCATTTTAAACTTTTGCTAGACGCCTTGTCAATTAGTTGGCTCTACATAATTAATAATGGCTAAAAAATTCAATTAAATATTTTGTGTAATTCGATCTAAAGGATTTCCTCAGCAAAGTATTTTTAAGCATTCGATTTTGGTAGACATATAACGCATACTATTTCAGGAAGTTTTCTATTCATTTTGCTAAGCATATACCTAATTTCTGTCTATACCTTTATAAACTCAATTACATCTCAAGAATAGGAATTAAAGTATAAAAAAGAATGCACTTAAAAATATTTCATTGATTGATTCTGAAGTTAAATATTAAATGTTGCTGCAACTCGATTTCAAAGGTTTTATTAGAAGTACATAATATAAAGAAATCTACTCAAGACGGGAAAAGTCAGTATGAAATAGTAGTTGCGACAATAAAAAGGATTTAAGTTTCATTTCAACAATTAAATATATTGTTGTAGAATATGCTTAAAATATTTTTTAAAGAAATGAAAAAAAATTATATAGTAAAATCTGGTACAATTGAAAAAGTTTTTTTTTTAATTTTAAGATAATGTAAAAATAAATTTTTACTGTAATATATTTCTAAGCTATCGATGGCAAACTCTAGAATTTGGCTTAATTATTAGTTAATTAAAGTTTCAAAAGAAAAATCTCTCTGGGGTGCACATTCCTAGCCTCTAAAGTATTCGTGTGCCATGTCTGGTAGCTGTAGTTCAAACTTCCTGACCTATAGAGCGCTGACACAGGCAGGCATACATTCGTTTTTTCTATTTGTAGAGAGAATAGACCTTGTTAGTACGTAATCTTCTGTGTATTATATATTTAATAAATAAATATAAAATACCATACATATTTTATAAATTCTATTTAATAAAACAGTAATCATCATGTACTTCTTTTACAATTTTTTATTCATTTATTATTTTTGACCTCTTTCAGATTACTATTACAGTTTTAGACTCCAATGACAGTCCACCAGTTTTTGATAACAGCCCGTATAAAGTCAGCCTATCAGAAAATGCTATTGCTGGTCATACGGTCATTACCGTTTCAGCTTCAGATCCAGATATTGAAGGCAGTCTTACTTATACTCTTGTCAATGAAAAAGAAGATGAAAAATTCCGCCTTGATCCTTTAACTGGAGCTCTTTATCTAAGTCAACCATTAGATAGAGAAACTCAAGATGTGCACAAGATCCGGATACGGGCTGATGATGGAGTTCAGTTTTCAGAAACTACTCTCACTATAGAGGTAAAACTAAAATTTCTGATAATTTTTATGTTATTGTAAATTAATGCCATATTTTACGTATGTTTCAGCAACAACGCAGTATCGTATCTTCATTCAAGCAAAACAATTTCTCATTTTAAGAGATTCGCATTATGATCTCCATTATGCGCCGTTGTTAACGGATACTGTATTTAAAAGTTATTGCATCAAGTTCTATTTTACCTTCTCAACTACGTTTGCATGCATTCCGAAATAGCCGAATAAAATAAAAATGGCCATTTTTTTCTGATAATAATTAAATATTACATTGAAACTGATTGTAACAATTACAAAACAGTTTGGTTGACTTCATTTATCGACCCCAAAAAAAGTTTTTGTTATATTACATTCTCCCTCAAAGTACTTTCTTATTTAGTTTAGAATCTATATTTAGCCATTAAAGTTGTTATTTTTTTAATAGGTGTGTGTTGGCCTACAAAGAAAAATTGTTGAATGCTTTTTAATAAAATCTTAAATTTAAAAAAGTTTTGAGTTTTGATGAAAGTTTTAAAAAATATTTCTTTTATTGAAAGAGCTAGTAATTCAATTATGTTCCTGTAAACTTTTCCCATTATATTATAAATTGCTTTTTCCATAAATATTATTTCTTCATTTTAAACTGAAGATCCTCTAATAACCAAATTAAACTTCATTTAGTTCTTCGATTTTAAAACGTAATTATAATTTTTTAATGTGTTACATATATTTTAAAAGGACGTCTATAGATTATGTCCAGTATTGAATTAAAAAAAAAGAAAAAGCAAGTTTGATGTTACAATTTTAGCTGCGCAAAATGGCGTCCAAATACTTTAGAAGCATTATTCTAGACAGAACCCTGAACCTGAATTCACTATATTTTCATGACATTTAATTTTCATCTTAACTATTTCTTTCTTATTTGAAAATCATAAACATTTGTTTGAACAGGAGAGTTCGGTCTATTGAGGCACCTTAATGCTTCTGGGATAGTTTTGCAGCTAATCCTATGCTCTCTGTAGTTAACTCGGGTGCCATGTGATTTTAAAATTTATGCTAAATGATGAACGATGTATCTAGATACATCATTCATATACTAATTTTAGTTGCGCTTTATTAATATTAGGCCAATAATAATGTTACTAATTATGCCTATAGCAATGTTGCTATAAAATAAAGATGTTGCTAATATCACAACTAATTTTTTTTCATAATCTAATATGTAATCTAATACAAATAAAATATGTCATTTTATCTTCCAGGTAATTGATTCCAACGACAACTCACCAGTTTTCGACCATTCTGTCTACTCCTTCGACATACCTGAAGGTACTCAACGAGGAGCTCAGGCAGGTCTTGTTTCTGCTACCGATGCTGACATCGGCGTCAACAAGGAAATCAGCTACTCTGTCCTCAGTGACTGGGGAAATAACATATTTTCTCTAAATCCTCAAACAGGCATTTTCACTTTAACATCTCATCTAGATTATGAACAGGTACGGTAACCTGAAAACAGAAAATATTTTTGCTGATAGGAAAAATATTTCCTATCAGCAAAACTGAGATATTTATAATCAAATAAAACTTAAACTTAAGTACTGGAAAAGTAACATGATGAATCATTATAATATGTTAAATAGGTAGACTGCGCTTATGTATTTCAAAATAATTGAACTAATTTAAATTTTAAAAATCAGTAGCCGATATTCTGTTGAATAAAATTCTACATTAAATAACGGAAATTCCTTAGTTTCCTTGACTCGATTTCTTTAGCCCACTTTAACGATTTCTTGATCCTCATTAGGTTATTCATGGTAATGTAAGGATATAATTGATTGTAATATTCAAATGCTATCAGCTTGAATCTGTTTTCCGTCATGCATGCAATTAAATTCTTTCTCATTAATAACAAACAAGTCTTTATAATGTGAATTTATTGTCGGGATTCTCTTCTCAAATTTTGATTGATGCTATATTGGTACGTTCTTAGTAGACCTTTTTCTTTATTAAAAGTAATTTGATGTGTATTTCAGATAACAATTGATATCATTTTAATATTTAGTATTTCTTTATTTAATGATGTTTAACCTGAGTTAATATTGCAAAATAGAATTGTATTTATGCTTGAATCTTTATATCCCAGAGAGATTTATGAATTTGCTAATTAGAAGAATCTAAGCACACTTTTGACATTTGCACTTTTTATTGTTGTTTTTTCTTTTTCATTTTGTTTCATTTTAGAAAATATTTTAGTTTTGAATATTAAAATATCCACGAAACATTGGTTTTGTTAAAAAAAAATTCCACACTTCGGAAATTTTTAAAAAATAATTTTATTGTTTCATACCATTTAAGTAACTTCCGTGAACACATTCCTCCCTGGTTAATTATTTTATAACCTTTTGTTACGTTAAAATAGAAAAAAATTGCTCATATCCTTCTCTGTATAAAACAATATTCTCTGCTCATAGCATAAATATTAGGGATATATAATATCCTGACTTATTTTTACATAATGCTGCATATTGGCTCATATGTATATATGATATTCTGATCTCATTTCTTATTTTTATCTATCCAATATTTTTCTTTCCAAACGAGTTCTAGGCTGTTAAAAAAATTTTTGATTGAATTAAATTTTAGACATCCGATGCAATTATTAGAAAGGATCAATTCATTAATTTTCTTTAAAAATTGCTTTATAGTGCGATTAAACTAGTAGAACTACAATTCAAAACTTTAATTTTATTTTCTTCATTTACAGATGCAACATTACATATTTGTAGTTCAAGCGCAAGATTCTGGAACACCTAGTTTGTCTACGACAGTAACTGTTTATTTCAATGTTGTTGATTTAAATGATAATGCGCCATTATTCGATCCAATGAGTTACAGTGATGAAGTGTTTGAGAATATAACTGTAGGTACAAGCATCCTTAGAGTTAGTGCAACAGATATGGATTCAGGTAGAACTTTCGTTATATTTATCTCATTTTTCTTTTAATTACCCTAAAAAATCCAAAAAATTATTACATTATACATGATCTGCGTCTTGAATGTGTATATAATAAAGAATAATTATGTTATAAATATTATAGATGTTAATATTTAATATTACTTGATTTATTTAAGAAATTGTTGTACAATTAATAATTTTTGGTGTGAATTCCCAGCAGATTTATTGTATTGTGTGAATTTCAATATGTTTTGAATATTTTGTTGTATTGTGGGAATTCTAATGTAAAACCCTAATTAAACGTAAATTAATAGTGTTATAACATTGTGGCTGTATATTTTAACATTGTTTTGTTCCAAAAACACACTTGCATTTAAGTTAGTATTTTAAAAATAAAAGCTAGAGTAGTGAATACTTGCTTTGTTGCTATAAAGATTCTAGTCACTCCTTATGTTAAGCATTTAATTTATTCGGTTATATCCATTAATCACTCTGCTTTCTTTTTTATTCATTTATAGGGGACAATGGCTGCATAGTTTATAATATCATAGATGGAAATACTGATAACAAATTTGCAATAGATACAGATGGAACTATTTTTACAGTAAAAACCCTCGACAGAGAAACGCAATCTTTTTACAGTCTGACAGTTAGCGCTACTGATCGAGCTCTTGAACCTGATAAAAGATTGTCTAGCACAGTGCAAGTTAGCGTTATTTTGAAAGACGTGAATGACATGGCTCCTGAATTCGTGACACCAAATGAAATATCTGTAATGGAAAATGTCCCTAGCAACACTGTTGTGATGGCAATCAAAGCAATTGATAAAGATGAAGGTCGGAACAGCTACATTGAATACAGTCTTGCTCCTCAATCCAACAGCAAATTTTCTTTAGGTCCTATCGATGGATTATTACGTGTTGTAGGGCCTTTAGACAGAGAACAAATATCAGAATATAAAGTCTCTGTCGTAGCTAAAGATCGTGGTCATCCTTCACAATCTACTATGACTGACATTATTATTCAGGTTACAGATGAAAATGACAGTAGTCCGTCCTTTTTACATCAACAGTACAGTGCTACGGTATCAGAAAATACAAGTGTAGGTCTCAGTGTTCTTCAGGTTTTTGCTTCTGATGTCGATGAAGGCCTAAACGGACAAGTGAGGTATTCTATTATTGCCGGTGATCTGAATCATGATTTTGTCATTGACCAAGATACCGGTATAATAAGGGTTAGTAAAAATCTTGATTATGAAAGAAAAAGCCACTATTCGTTAACAATACAAGCTGAAGATAGTGGAGTGGATATTAGACACGATACTGCAGCCGTGGGGATTGCTATTACTGATATAAATGATAATCCGCCAATATTTCATGACTCGCCGTATTACGTGCATGTTATGGAAAATATGTTATCGTTACCAGTGTCTTTGATGTTAATAATGGCTCATGATAGTGATCAAATACCAAACAACCAGCTACAATACCTCATTAAAGATGGAAATAGAAGTATATTTTCTATAAATCCCACCACAGGAGAGCTTAGTGTGCAGAAAACTCTGGACAGAGAACAGCAATCTCAGTATATTCTCACTGTTAGTTGCATCGATTCAGGTGAGCTGAAAATACGTTTGTATAGTAAAATTCCGAAATATTTCCTAATATTAAATTACCTTGATTTTTTTTCTTCCTCTTTTTGCTTAAAACGTTATTGGTTATTTATTTTCATATCCTGTGGCAGAAAATAGCATTTTAATATGTTAGACAAGATATTTCATATTTCTATAACCTATTATGCTACAATGGCTTGGCTTTAAATATTTCTTTGAAATGCAATTGCAGTTTATATGAACTTGTTATTTATGTTTATTCTTAGGTTCTCCTCGCCAAACTGGCACTGGCACTGTAAAAGTCATTGTTGATGATATAAATGACAACCAACCACAATTTGCTTTCAAAGAATATTCGACTTATATCATGGAAAATCTTCCTCCGCTTTCACCTGTTATTACCATCTCTGCTTCAGATGAAGATATTGGAAGAAATGCTCAAATTCAGTTAGTACACATCTTAACATAGTGTTTTATATTATATGGGCTATTATTTCTTCATAAAATAAAAATGAAAATTTTCAAAAAAATCAAGTCTATTTATAAAGTGATACATTCTGTAATTTCTATTTTTTAATGAATATGTCCTTTCTTATCAGTTCTTAACTTCTTTACCTGTGGCTGATACCATTAATTTGAAGGAAAAACCTTTTTAAAGCCGAAAAATGCCGTAAAATATTTCTAATACTTTATTCTCCCAAAACATGCTTGTGAAGATCTCTCATTTTCTTGTCAATTCATGGCATTCTTTGTATAAAAAAGGTAAAAAAAGTCATGTACATTGTACTCATTACGAAAATTTAAAATTATTTAAATTATCTGTATAAATATATCTAACTTATTTTTAAAAATAAATTTATTTTTTATTGACTAAATGAAATAAATATTCCCTTCGCTATAATTCTAAAATAAGTAATTTTCGTTATTTGAAATGTTCCGAACTTATTATTGCTTTTTCTGGAATCAGTAGAAATTCCTAGTTGTTGGGAAATTATTAATTTTCATAATTCTAATTGTTGTATTGGTGTTTCCTATATCCACTTCGTTCAGAATATACTATTTTTAATTCAGTCTTATGTATAAAATGGATTTAAAAATATAAACATTGAATAAAACAACGATAAGTGCAATACCTAAACAATATTATAATAATTGAACATTTATATAGTATTTTATACCTTGATTGATATATTATATTTCTGTATAGGTATTCATTACTTGGAAACAACGAAAATAAATTTAAAGTTGATCCAGATACTGGAACAATCAGCACCAACGCAATTTTAGATCGAGAGGAACATGAGATATACAGTGTGCTGCTTGTTGCTCAAGACTTGGGACTCATCACTCAGCATAAAGCTGTCACTAATGTTACAATCATTGTTGAAGATGAAAATGATAACAGGCCAGTATTTGCTGAATCAAGCTATACTGTATACACACCTGATACAGCTATTGGTGGTAAGTTCTAAACTTTCTGTTACAATTGTTAAATGTTGTCTACTGTTAACCTAATCAACTATAAAGTAAAGAAGAGTTGGTATATTAAGAAAATATAATAAATTACTGTTTAATCAGAGTATTTTTTTGGTAATAGATAAACAACAATGCATCGAACTGGTACAGTCTTCAAACGATTGAAGTTTTGTTTCTGTACCATCTTTTGATTTTTAGCGTAACCCATGCTAAATTAAGCAATATCAATATGCATTAGTATTTTCATTTTAATGATTTATGATTTCTATTTTACATATTACTTCTCATTCATTCCCTATTTATTCATAATGTTATTGCCTTTTTTTAGGTCATTTTGTATTCGGAGCTGTTGCTGTTGATTTGGATGCCGGTTTGAATAGTCGACTAGTATACCATCTATCAGGTACAGATGCTGATAAATTTCAAATTAATCAAGAAACCGGTGTTGTGAAACTTGTACAGAAATTAGTAAACAAATCAGAAGGTTATCAACTAAAAATCCATGCCACCGATAGTGGACAAACTCCATTGTCTTCTACCACCTTGGTAAATGTGTTTACTGAAAAATTTCAACTCTTCCCTCGCTTCCATCCAGGATTGAGAAGCTTCAAGTTTGCTGAATCTTCTGAAAACATAGTTGTTACACGGGTATCTGCCGTTTCACCAAAAGTTAATGATGCTAGTAAATTGAAATATTACATTGCTGGAGGCAATTCTGGCAATGCATTTAGCGTAAATGCAGAGATAGGTGAAGTCAGACTAGTAGGTGGACTGGATCGAGAAACTATATCTGCATATGAATTATGGGTAGAAGCAAGAGATAGCGATACGCCTTCTCTCGCGAGTGCCGTTAAATTAGAAATTCAAGTTACAGATATTAATGATAACTCACCAGTTTTTGAAAAATCTGTATATAATGCAACTGTCAAAGAAGAATTAGAACCACCATTATTTGTTATACAGGTACAAGCCTCTGATGCAGATTTTGGTATTAATGGAGATGTCGAATACCATTTTGATTCTGAAGATGAAATGAATCATCCTTTTTCCTTGGATCTGAAAACGGGAAAAATTTATACTACTGAAGTCCTTGATCGAGAAACTATTGATGAATATAAAATATTCATCAAAGCTGTCGATCATGGCACGCCTCAAAGAACAAGCTCTGCTACAGTTTATATCAAAGTTCTTGACAAAAATGATAATCCACCGAGATTTACTCGATTGTTTAGTGCGAACGTTACCGAAAATGCACCAATTGGAACATTTATTATACAAGTGACCTCTTCCGATAAAGATATTAATATGAATGCTAATGCTACTTACAGTTTCACTGAAAACCCTGGTGGAAAGTTTAATATTGATCCTGTTTCTGGTAATGTTACTGTTGCCGGGTGGATTGATCGAGAAGTTAAAGATGAATATTTATTGAAAGTAGCTGCTGTCGATGGATCATGGCAAGCTGAAACTCCCCTGACTGTCCTAATTCAAGACGTCAATGATAATGTACCCGAGTTCAGCCTTCCAGAGTATACATTCAATATTCCTGAACTAATGCAAGGGGTTTTATTTATAGGACAAGTTACTGCTACTGATCGTGATAAAAAGGGCCCTGACTCTTTTGTTAGTTATTCCTTAAAACGGCCGTCTGACCTATTTCGGATAGACCCAAGTACTGGAAATATTTTAAGTAAGCAAGTACTTTACTATAAAAGAACGTTAAAAGGGTCATCGCCTGAAAATCAGCATGTCCTTCAAGTTGTTGCGACAGATCATGGTAATCCTCCACTAAGCAGTGAAGTAACTGTTGTGATAAATGTTATTGACTCGAATAATAATGCTCCTGTGTTTCAAAAGGAATATTACTTTTCACCAATACCAGAAAGTGCAGCAATTGGATTATCTGTATTTCAAGTTGTTGCTGAAGACAAAGAAGATGTTGGCATCAATGCTCAAATTGAATATTTTAAAACTGGTGGAAATGGCTCCGAGTACTTTTCAGTGCACAGAACTACAGGTAATAAGCTTTACAATCCTACTATTCTTTACATAACATTTTTTTAAAAAATTTTAATGCAATCATTACATTATTTGATTTTATAATCTAGATCGTATTCCCCATTTAAATAAATCATTTTTTATAATTCTAAATATTGATAAATGTGGTTTAATGCTGATTAGTGAATCAGAATTTGTTCAATAATAGCATTTGGATAATATGCCATCGAACAAATTCATTGTTTTATCAAGCTCCTGAAATTTAAATTTTGATTTACTGTAAATGACAAACGTCTTGCAAATGAAAAAAAAAGTAGAATGTTTCAAGAAAAGCAAACAAAAGTCGAGTCTGTCTTTAAGGGAAAACGATGAACATTTAAGGATAACTCTATTAGTTATATACATCTATTAACTATAGGATAGTTGGTAAAACTGTATGCATAAGAATGAACTTTGTATGATGTATTATAATTATATGTACTACTATCTTGTCGTTATTTTAGTAATAATGCATTTATATAATTATAGGTTGGGTGACAGTGTCAAGTACATTGGTGGGGTTGAAGAATAAATGGTTTGCTATCAATATTAAAGCTACAGATAAAGGAGTTCCTCCTAGATCTGCTGATGTTGTTGGTTTGTTTTCTATCACAGATGAGAATCACTATTCTCCTGCTTTCACAGCTTTAAGTTATCAAGTTGTGATTCCGGAAAATGAACCTTTGCTATCAGAAATTGTCACGGTTACTGCAACTGATGAAGACAAAGGTAATTTCATCTTTAAAAAGAAAATTCAATGCTCTGTTATTTTATATCTTTTACTTTATATTAAACTCTAATGCTAGAATGTCTGTGTAAAAGGATTTCATAATCTGGTGGGATTTTTTTTATCAATACTCTAGCTTAAACACTCTGTATTGTGACTAATTACATTTTTTGATAAGATATATTTTCTTTAATGGTTTTAAAAGAGTTTTTGCGAGTTTAAAAGATAATTTGCTAAATTTTTGTTATTTAATAAGTGAATACTAGTCATTTTACATTAGCTTTTTTTATTTATTGTTACTGACATTTAAGGATGCTAATATTTCCTCTTTTTTTATACTTTTCAGGATTTAATGGACAAATTATTTACTCCATATTATCAGGCAATCACGACAATCAATTCCAGATATCTCCTCACACTGGAGCTATAACAATTGCTAAATATTTAGACTTTGAGAGTGTTAGTACATACCATTTAAATATTCTTGCATCAGATAGAGGATTTCAAAGCAAAAATTCTACAGCAGTATTGACCGTTCTTGTTACAGATGTGAACGACAATCCCCCAGTATTCAATTCCACAAAATTTGATGTCTTCCTTGGAGAAAACGAACCGCCAGGAACATATGTAACACAATTAATAGCTTTTGATGCTGACTCTGCTCGAAATAGTATAATAGAATACTCTGTTGTAGAAGGAGATGATCATACTTTCTTCAGCGTTAATCCTAAAAATGGTGTTGTAACGTCCAAATATTCTTTTGATTATGAGCAGAAAACAAAATACACTATTCAAATAATTGCTAGTAATGTTGGAACTCTTCTTTTTACTTCTACTGTTGTAGATATTCATATAGTTGGTAAAAATGAGTATTACCCACATTTCATTCAACCTGTATTTCAATTTACTGTCAGTGAATCTGCTGGTGTTGGTACAACTGTTGGACAGTTGCAAGCTGTTGACGAAGATAGTGGTGTAGACGGTGAAGTTTATTTCCTGTTAGTGGGTAGCAGCAACAACAAAGGATTCCAAATTGATTCTAAGAGTGGAAGTATCAAAGTTTCTCGAGCACTGGATAGGGAATCTCAGTCTCGTGTTGTTCTCACAGTACTTGCAAAGAATGCTGGCAGTATAAGAGGAAATGACACAGACGAAGCTCAAATAGTGATAAGTATTCAAGATGGAAATGATCCTCCAGTTTTCTCGAAAGATGTATATGAAGCCAGGGTGAGTGAAGCTGCTCCATTAGGCACATCTGTTGTTTCAGTATCTGCAGTAGATAAAGATGTTCATCCGAATAATAATCAGTTTTCATTTTCAATTCTTTCCGGTAACAATGACAAAGCATTTAGTATAGATCCACAATCAGGAGCTATTTACACTGCAGGAAATCTTGACAGAGAAACACATGCTGTATACAATTTAACTGTTACTGCGACCGATAGTGGAAATCCACCACAGTCTGGCTCTACGCTAGTAAAAATATATCTGGATGATGTTAATGACAACGGACCTACATTTGATCCATCAAAAGTAATAGGTTATGTATTGGAGAACGAACCGCCATACACAAATGTTATGGTTCTTAGCGTAACTGATCAAGATTTACCTCCAAATGGAGCACCTTTCAAATTTTTCTTGATTGGTGGTGAACATAAGGATTTCTTTGAAATAGAAACCCATACAGGCTTGGTGAAAACAACCAGGAGCCTTGATAGAGAAACAACACCCGAACATGAGATTTTGGTTGCAGTTCAAGACAGTGGAACACCTCCAATGAGTTCTCAAAACTTAATTAAGATAATGGTGCTTGATAAAAATGATAGCCCTTCAACATCTAGACCTCTTACAATTTTAGTCTGGGTGCACAATAAAAGTTTCCCCGGAAGAAAGATTGCTGATGTGCATCCACAGGATCTCGATATAGTTGGACAATATCAGTGTCAAATTGTGGAGGGAAACACTGCCATTTTTAGGATTCCTAGGAAGTGTGATTTACACACAGCGAAATTTGAAAACCCAGGAATTTATACACTCACTGTCAGTGGGAATGACGGAAAGCATCGAAATGTGTCATCTACTATCCGAGTGAAATTTTTGAATTTTGACAATGCTACTCTTGAAAACAGTGTTTCTTTAAGAATTTGGAATTTTTCTGCAGATACCTTCTTAGCCATTCATTTTGATAATTTCATGCGGATTCTGGACAATATATTTAAGGTAAGTTATAAAATTTGCAATACGCTTTATGTTTTTAAAAAACAATTTTATTTTGTTCTGAATTTTTTTTATTTTATAGTGGACACCGATTAATACTATTATTTGCTATATATTATCAAAATCTCTTAGTCCTGTACCACTTTATTTGAATTGACACAAAAATAAATATTCGTTTAGAATTATCAGTACATCATTTAATATTATCAGTCTTGCAGGAAAAAATTAACTGATTTAAGCCAGCATTAACTACTGACATTCATGGAATTTCCTGTCCTATTTTTAAAGAACCCCCTGGAAATCATTTTTCCCACGGGAAACTGTTCACACTCTCTTATCTGGAATAGGTCTGAATTGGTTTAATTGGATACCTACATTTTCAGTTGTGGCTTGCAATCTGTTGAGCAGTCGTAAGACACTGCAGCATTCGATTAAATTTGAGAGTAAAATGGATTAAAAAACCACTTATTTGAGTGTTAAAGGCAAAACTGAAAATCTTAGAAGTGTAATTAAAATAACTTGAACGTAAAACTGCAGAGCAGTTGAAAATTTCAAACCCTCTTTGTAAAATTTTGAAAAATCATGAGTGTTTTGTGATCAAGACTAATGAATAAACATTGATTGAAGAATGAATCTAGTGTAGGAAATCTTTCAATAAACGCCAAAGCGGGAGTCTAGTTTTTGTATTTTGAAATTGGGCGTAGAACATCATTCAACAGCATTCTTTTTTAAAAAAGATACTGTACTTGTACGGATAATATATGTGAATTGTTACAGTTTAATTTTCAATAAGCAAAAAATTAAGAATTTGTTTGAATTATTTTTTGAATAAATTATAGATAACTCTATAGTAGGTGGATATTTTTTTTCTCTATTTCTCATTGATATGATACAAAAAAAGCAGCTGATATTACCCAGTCGGTTATTGTTATCAATCGTTTAATGTTATCAAAATTTTTTAGCTTCCAAGTGATCACTATAATATATAAAATCGCAGTTTTTATTAATTTCCTATTCCGTATGATGCATCAGTCATCAAAAATTCCTCTTTCTCTATAATTATAAAACAAATTTCTTACAAAATATTAATTTATATTTCTTTTTTTAATTTAGTCATCAAGTCACCCAGTTGTATACAGTATTGTGAATGTGGAGGAGCACTTGGAGATAACTTTAGCCTCGAAATCATCAGAAAGTACATATGTTCCACCTCAAGAAGTTCTTTCCTTGTTGAATGAAAAGTCGTCGTTTCTTAGGGAAGCGGTTGAAGATAAAGACATTGATATAGGTTACAATCCTTGTGAAATTTCACCTTGCCAAAATCATGGAACTTGCAGAAGTTTCATTGAAATGAAGGACTTCCTATCAATTGTTGATTCGCCATCGTTAATATTTACGTCACCTCATGTTGCTCGTGAGTTTTCTTGTCAGTGCCCTCCGGGATTTTCTGGATCCATGTGCCAAAATCAACAAGATCCCTGTTTGCCAAATCCTTGTTTCTCTGGAAGTTCTTGCCATCAAGATGGTACTTCTTTCCGTTGTGTTTGTGGTCCACAGTATCAAGGGGAAAGGTGCGATATTCCCCGTAAGGAATCTTGTACAACATCGCTTTGTAAAAATGGTGGAACTTGCCAAGAAGCACCAAATAGTGGCTTTTTCTGTTTATGTAGACCTGGATTTAAAGGTTTAGTTTGTGAACAAACTGCTGATGCATGTCGTCCAAATCGTTGTCTTAATGGAGGAACTTGTGTTAGTGAGAACTTAGGTGCGTATTTATCAACTTCTATACCTCAAATCTCTTTCCCCCTTTTTGATATTATCGATAAATCTAACTACGGATTTCAAATTTATAATAGTTTTTTTTTTTTTGAAAAAAAGTTTTTCCAACATCTATTTAAAATTAATATTGATTTAGGAAACAATGACTTTTATCCGTTTCTTAACTGGTGAAGCCTGTCATTAAGATTCTATATATAACCGCAGATTATTCATTGTGATATCCTCTGCACGTAAACTTTAACAATGGAATACCCTAATCACACCGTATATCATTTTACAATTCTGTTCGCTGGCGTACTGGCACAGAGGTAGCGCGTCTTCCTTATGATCTGGGCTTCGAGTCCCGGTTAGAACATGGTTGTTCTTCTGTGTACTATCTGTGAGGTGTATGAATGTGCCCCCTTGTAAAAAGAGATTGTGCAAGCGGATGTGATGAGTGTGTAGCTAAGTCGTACTCTTAGCCTTAGTTGACGCAACTTCAAAAACAAGGGACGCTCATTCGGCTAAAAATTACTGACGGCCGTCAGCGCACTTGCCCATTGACAAGTGCCATTAGTAACAACAACTATTATGTTCTTATATTTCATTACGTCAAGATTGAAAGTTAATGTGAAAGACATCCTTCAGGTGTTTGATAGGAACTATAGATCTGATATTCAAATCACTTAATAGATAAGCACTTTCCGGGATTTCTACAAAACCCCTCCCCCATTTAAAAAGGTCCATTAAAAATGCTTACTGATTGTGAAATCTTAATAATTAACTGCCAATAAATGAATTGAATTTTTAAAATACATTTTGTTTTGTAAGGATACATTTGCCTTATGAAAAGAAATATTTATATATTGTAACTTACGTCAATGAAAGAAAACGTATAGAAAAAAGTTTTTATAAATATTAATATTATTGCAATAAAAAGTGAAACAAACTTATCGATACAAATCTTATTAGAAGCTTTAACTATATAATAAACGAATTATTTAAGCCTCTAATCATACATTTTCATGTAATTTTCAGGTTATCATTGTGTTTGCACGTCAAGTTATTTCGGTAGGCATTGTGAAAAATCATCATATGGTTTCCATCCTTATTCATACATGGCATTCAATCCTCTTCAACCAACAACAAATGACATTTCAATTGTCTTCTCAACAAACAAGCAAAACGCTCTTCTCGTATACAATTTTGGAGCTCAAAGTGGTGGTCGATCAGATTTCTTAGCTTTAGAAATCATCAATTCTGTGCCTGCTATGTCTTTTGGTGGTTCAAGAACAGCAATAACAAGAATTTCCACTAATATCGTTGTTTCAGATGGAAGATGGCATAAAGTAACTGCAATTAGAAACGGAAAGGTAAGTTATTACATATCCTTTAGTTATTTCACAATTTATTAAAGCTTTACAGGTACGATTTGAAGCGTAGACAGTTGTCGAATCTTGTCCAGGTAAGTGGTTTTTAGACACCTAACAATGGATGATTCGGATTAAAATAAACGAAGGTACTTTAATTTTGTTTTTATCATATTTTCAAGGATTTTTTTAATAATTATGTATTAATTTGGTTATGTTGAAATGAAAACTCATTTTGTTTCGCCCTCATTTTCAAATGGAAATATACTATGGTAATTAATTTATTGTAAATTAGAAAAGTAGCATGCATGCCATTAATCTTAGTTTGAAGTTTTTATTGGCTGAATGTATATATGAAAAAAAAGAGCCTAATTTATTTTTGATTTTCAAAAGTTACATTTTAATCATTAGAATTTATTAAAACTTGTATCTAAAACCTTTTCTCTTAATTAGAAGCTGTACTTATTTATGCAATGTACTAATGCATATTTAGTGTTTAAAAAATTGCTGGAAAATCAATAAATTTTATTTTCAGATTCTAAGCTTGTTTGTTTAAAACATATCATAACTATTTTTAGATGTCCTCGGTATCCGTGGTACATTGCAATGAGAATGGAGATACATGCGAAGAATGTTTACTTGGTAATTCAACGTGCTCTAAATCTGCTTCTGGTCATACTGGGTAAGAATGAAATATGGAATTTAGAATTATAATAACATACAATGTCCACAAAAAGGAATGAAACTTTTATTTTTCTAAATATTTACTTATATATATATATACTTCCTCTTACAAATTTTCATTAAATAAGTTAGGCAATTGTATGAAAATCTTTGGTTTCTTAGAAGGTTAAAATAAAATATTTTTAAAATTGAGCATTTAAGATACTTCAAAGTAGTAGAATGCCGAAAAAGAACGGAAAATTCTTTGCTTGAAATTGTATTTATGATATTATGCTTTCCAATATAATAACATATGTCTGTAACAATGAACATTTTGAAATTTTGATGATTTATATTGTATGTTATCGCGATGCGGATAATTTTCTGAAGAATACTAATATTATTTTTCGAGTTTCAAGCATTCTTCTAGAAAATCTATATACAGAACGATTTAGAGATTTTCAAATTACAAAATTCTTTTTTCCTCGGGAGATTGAGAAATTATACAAGTGATGCAGAACATGGCATTTATTATTTATTTATTTTTCAATTTACCTTCATGGTGGTGTATGAGCAATCAATTGAGAATTCATCATTCCAAAATTGACAATGCAGAGAATACTTCAATGCAATTACTTGACCCATATGGCATTCCTAGGTTTCATGAACAGTTACTGTCAGATCGTGATCATCCCTGGAGCTTTGCAGTTTGACTCTTCTTCAATAGAATCAAATCTCTCTTTCTTCAAAAATTTAATTTGGGCATACGAGATCGTTGCTTTAATCGAAATAGTAGTATCATTTATCAAAACAATCACTTTTCAAACGAACAAAAAAAAATCCATACAATGCTCATCTTTAGTAAAAATTGTAAATGTATAGTGAATTTTTAGAAACTCTTTGATTGATCCTATTTTGTATAACACTATGCTGAATGTGGATTGATCCATTCAGTTAGTTTTCAGTGGCATTATATGGGAAATTCTACTTTGAGTAGATTAATAGTCGTGATGATAATTGAGTAAAGGTTTAGTCGTAAATAGACAGTGCTTCTTCTCATCGTATATCAACTGTAAAACGATGGTTTGATGCTGAATTCCTTGGTAAGTGGGTTGGCTTCCAAGGATCTGTTGAATTTCTTCCTTTTGACCTACGTAGACGCCTGAGGCCTTTTGATTTATGGCGTTGCTTACGTTCTTCTGCATCAATGTTTAACATATAGCATATATCAGTGTATACTTTCTGTAGACGTAGCAGATCTTTGCCGACGAATTTAAGAAGCATGTCTTGATGTCATAAGTGATAAATGAGATCGCGTACACTCAGGCATTAATAGATGATAGCAACTTTGTATCACTGTCAAATGTATTCATTTGGAACAATGTTTCTACGCCTTTTATTTTTTAAATTCTTTGTTAATTTACAAAATTTAATGAGAGTTAATAAATGCATTGTCATGTAAATGCAGTATAATTCTGCCCTTTTAATAATTTTTTACGGTATGTTTACTATACTTGAAAAATACAATGAATGCTTAGCTGGAACATTAGTTTGAAGTAAAGAAAAATGGTGTAATTGAATTGCCTTTTAATATCTCAGCAAGTTTTACTTGTACAAAAATGAAGTTTTCAGCGCTTATAGATGAGTGTAAAAACTAGTTTACTCATAAACATTTTTTCGCTTTGAGATCTGTGTATAGATATAATTCTTGTAATTGCTTACTCTTGACCTCTATAAAAGCCAATGTATTTTCAGACTTCTGATTATCTTATGAAAGAATGTCTAATTAAAATAATTAAAGAAATAAACGCTTGCTCCACTTTTTTGAATATTAATTGAATATATTAAATTTCTATTATGGTTGATAGATTTCAGTTGTTGATAGTAATTGATTATATTATAATGTTTTGTTTACAATTTTTTTAGGACTCTTAACTTCAGTGGCAATCTAATGTTTGTTGGTGGTATCGCAACTGTCGATCCTATTTTAGAACGCCCTGGCCAAGTTTCTACGAGTGATTTTGTTGGATGTATGCGAGGTTTATCCGTTAATGGACGAGAGATTGATATGAGTGCTCCCATTAAATCTGCATTTGTAACCTCCACCTGTGGTAGGAAAGAAAATTCCTGCACTACTTCTTCTTGTGGGGAAAGTGGTACATGTATTAATGATTGGTTTACAACCTCCTGTATTTGTGATAACGATATGGTAGCAACATCTTGCATTGAAGGTAAACTAATATTTTATTTTTAAATTTAAATTCCTATTTTACGCTTTATTATGATAGCTACTGATAGCTGAAAGTATTCTGAAAAATATTAAAATAGTTGAAATCAACTTTTTACGCATTAAAAAAAAATATTTTGAACTGTTATTTTTATGAACTTAAGCTATAAAATTTCTCATGTCTGATAATATCTTTGCATCTGACAATTTAATTTTTTAAAACACATTTGCGTCTTTTAAGAGAAATTTTGTTTACTATTTAAACATTTACTTACGAAATTAGAAACGTTTTACAAATACGATAGAATTAAAGCTAGGCATTTTATACAGTGGTGCCTCATCCATTAGGCTTGCACGCCTTGAGCATCCCCCTAAAATTATTTTAAAAGATTGATTTTTCATTTTCAATTCTGTTGTTCCGTGATAAGAATTGGATGAACAATGAAAATGGGAAAAGAGAGAGGAATTGGATCAATAAATAGGAGGAAAACAAATTCAGTCTGGTATCCAAACAGCTTTAGAAAGCATCAAAATTAGTTCATTGCATAATAGTTTTAGCTTACTAGAAGGCGAAACCAATTTTCTTTCTCATTGAGTGGACAGTGTTTCGTTTTCTCCGTTTGCAGCACAAGTTTGGCGCACAACCTACTCGGTGATGCTACTTTTTCTTTTTCCCTCCCACGCGAGGCTTGCCGTTGCTCTTTTCATTTATGCTTTCTTCGTCTTTACTTGTTTGCTATTTCGCCTTCTTCACACTAGCGCCTTTTTCAACATATTCTGATGGAAATCCATGTGTTTTACATCACATTTGTTTCTATTAAAAATGATTAATCGAAAAAGAAAAAAAAAGATGCTTCAATATTTTTTAAATATAATATTTAGATTTTTTTTTCTGAAATATTTTTTTACATTACTACTTCTTTCTGCACTGACCAGTAGACACTGATTTCATAACGTATTAGTCGCTTAATCTTGACAGAAAATAATTTAGAACCAATATTCTTCCGTCCAGAATCCTTGACATAATTTAGAACCATTATGGCAGAAAAATTTATTTCCCCAATATTTTCTCATAAAGTGAATCCAGCACAAAACAATTTTAGAAAAAAAAATGTGTAAGTGAATATTAATTTTGTAATTAAATTAATTAAGTAAAATTGAAACTACGTGGTAAATGGACAGTTTCAGCAGTAAAATGGGACAGCTGAAATATTTTGAAAATAAGTATTGTTTAGGATAAGTTGAGTAATATGACCATAAAATCAGCTATTTTTGATGTTGGCAAGATACGCTGTTTAAATTATGTTGAATATTTACCCTTTTTTGAAAGTTATTTTACATTATATTATTTGAAAGTAACTACGAATTTTTTTTATTCGCTCTTTTATTATATAAAAAAAATGAATAATTATTACTTTTTTAATGCTTATTACTAGGACCATTTTACTCCAGTTTGCGAAGTAAAATGATCATGAATTAAAAAATAAATTACTCATAAAAATTATATCCTTAAGGTCAACTGGAAAATATACAATTTACTCTTTATAAATAATATTCATATAGAAATTTTAATATTTGAATTTGAATATTAAAAATTAAAAATATGTTGTCCTATATTACCGAACATTGGCTCATGCACTGCAAGATTGCCACCAAATATCTAGATTTATGGATGTCACTGTAGAAATAGGTTTTGGTAGAGTAAATACATTTCGAATGGCATTCCAGCGGAAGCTTCAGGTCTATTTTAATATTCGCGACGATTTGAGGACAGATAAGATTTGCTGATCATTCTTCTTCTCGCTTTTGTCGCAGTTTCATTTGTCTCTTTATTCGCTTAGCTTATTTCTTCTAATTTTTATTGAACCTTTTCTTCTGATTAGCATTAATTATATTTTGTTTTTCATGAATTATATTTTTATTTACTAAATCTTAAATTTTCTTAAATTGACAGGGTATTTTTTTAAAATTGAGGTACTTTATAATCGCAAGTATGTAAAATTGTGCATAAAGTTGCTGAATTTTCCGTCCGAGGAATGTTCATTCGTTTCAGTTTATGAGAATGATAATTCATTAAATATAAAAGTTCATTTTTCTTTCTACAATTTGAATAATAGTTCCTGAAACAAAATTTCTGTATGTAATATTTGCATTTTAGTTTCTTTTCAAAATATGGAGATATGAATGCCTAGTAACCTGAAATAATGTCTGAAATAAACTCTTGCTTGTTTTCCTGCAGAAATAAATTGAAATGATTTTTAAAATTAGATTGAAAAAAAAAAGGAATTCATTTGAGTTTTCTTTTAAGTCCGGGATATATGAAACGCGCCAGATTATGAAGATGAATCCTTTAAAAAATCTAAATAATTTTTCCTATAAGATTAACGAAATTAATTGTGTTTTAAAAATGTGTTTATTGAAATCAAGTTACTAAGCGAATTTAAATCGAAGCCATTTTTATATGTTTTAGTTTATAGTTACTAATTTTATTTTATGCGTCCACTTTCAATTTCTATATCTTCCTTTTCTGAAAAAGTATATTTCTCAACAAGAGAAGATTTAACATTTTACCATAAAGTAGCATTTTCTTCTTACAAATTTTGACCAACAAAATTTTTGTAATTTGTTGCCGTAATTTTGTACACTACCCAGCAACCTGCAAGTACTTCTTCTGTCTGAAAGAGGTAGTATGGTACTTCTATTTTACGTTCTACTATAGTGCATGGGGAAAAGTATTCTTTCTTCATTTTATGTTTCAAATGCTCTTCACGAGAAGGGATTATAACCATAACTGGAATCAAAACCTCACCTGTTACTACATGCATATCCTTTCCGTCTGCTTTCGAAATTTGTTGTGCAGTTTTTGTTTCACTCAAAGCTAGAGGTGACAATATTGAAAGAATTATTAAGATTTGCAGTTTTAACTCTTTCACTGACGATACAACTGTTTTTGAAACAGAAGAAACTTTATCACTTTTTTAAAAATCTTAGGAAGTTTTCACTGCCTTCTTGAAAAGGAGATATGCTGTATATCATCCGTACTACTATTTGGTTCTCTAACTTTATTGACTGGGTATATGACCTTGAAATTCCTTTACAGCATTTTGCGAGGAGAAGCAGCTGTTATAAGAGCAACAGCTCAATCAACTGTTTTAAAACGGCTTCGAAAACAGCTTTAAAAATATTCTGTAATGTTTTTAAAGCTGTCGGTAACTTCTTTTTTAAAATATCCTTTCAACTTTTATTCCAAGGTGCAAATGATTCAAAATACAAATTACAACATGTTTTTTTAATTATGTCTGGTTGGTGGATATAAATTATATTAAGATTTAAAAAATTAGCATGATGAAATATCCATGTATGAGGCAAAAACATTTTTTTAAAAATCTAAAGCTAAACAGAAAAGAAATTACATTGTGAAACTCTTAAACAGTTTGGAAATAGTAATAAAATTTTTGAACTGAATTGTTGCTCAGTAAAAGTTCTAATAATAATTACTAATAGGATAGCTAAATTCACAAACATAAAAGCATAATATTGCGTTTGTCTTCCCCCACTGTACTTAAACTGCTCTAAAATAAAATAAATACAACTTCACCATATTACAAAATTCTGTTCCTTAAGAATATGCGTTAATCATCATCACATTTTCAAGAACTAAAAATGATGAAGCTAGCTTTAAGATTCCATGGACAGAATCGGACATAAAATTGAAAGCATTCTATTTCATACAAGAAAAACGTCGCTAAATAATAATAAAAAAATGATTATAAAATATTATTTAAGATATAAATGATCTAAAAAAAAGCAGCGTGTCAATAAAGTTATAAATTGTTTGTTTATCATTTTATTAAAGCTTTTTTCCTCGTAAACTGTTCGTTATTTTGCCCTCCTGCTCGTTTTACTCCACCTTATTCAATGATTTTTAATGGTTAAGTTATCGTCACCATTATATTTAAATATCCTATATGAAATTTGTAGCAGCATTAATGAAAAATGCTTGTATGGTTAAGCTACAGCTACTTTTAAATTGTTGCATGTGTTAGATGTACTTTGCTCGAATGTCATTTACACTTGCTCCATCAAACACTATTGGTTATTGCTATTAAATCAAAACGCTGAATGTTTTGTTGTGTTGGATATTACATCGATATCGAAATAATGGATTTATTATATCATTTTTTAAGCATAAAAATAGGTTTAAACAGCCCACCTGAAGGCATTTCCTAAACAAAATTGAAAGAAAATGTAATATACTCCATGTGGGATTTTTGAATTGCGTATAATATTGGTACATTTTCCTCCGTTTTTCTAATTATAAATTCTGGAATGTAATTAAAATTATTTAGCATTGTCACACAAATGAAGAAAATCGACAGGTGTAAAAATTGTGTATTTTATTTTACTTTCAGCTAAAAAACCATTTAGCATTGGAGGAGGCAGTTTCATTGAGCTGATTCCAGAAGAAAAGCATCGAAGGACCTTTCTACTAATAGATAAGGTCAAAGAAACTTCATCAAAAACCTTATCATTCCGTATACGATCTTACTCACAGAATGGAATCGTTATGTTTTCTGGTACTGACGATGAACATACATTATTGCAGGTAACTTATTTATTATTCTGCACACTAATGAATACTCATCTTAGAAGTTTTTATCGAAATGTTATTAACTTTTTATTCTTTTTATAATGGCAGTCACATATTTTATCCTCCCATACTTTTCTCCCTCAAATTTGTTCTTGAATATATTCAGCCTCAATCGGTCTCTCATTTTTTACACGTAACTAATCCAGCATGCGATCTGAAAAAATGTATCAAAGATAATCAGTACTTAATTTAGTAAATTTCACAGAAACTCAAAACTAACTAAATTCTCTCAAACGCTATCGAATAAAACTGACTATCTTTACAGTGTAGCTGCAACTTCGGAGATGTCATGGGAATATAAATGTCAATGGGTACCAATATTAAGGGATGTCAAGAGGGAAAGGGGCGACGTTAGTGCGCTTTTATTCCCTTTAAAGTAAATTAACCCTAAAGGGTGGAAGTATTGTCATACCTGGCTTCTAATAACGCTCACTAAATCGCTGAGGATTGTAGAGAAAGGGGTAAAAAAACATATTGTGGCCTTTTCGCTAGTTATTCTCTCTACTCTACTGCTTCCTTTAGCAAACGGAAAAGTGACACAGATTAAATTCGTTACAAATCAGAACTGCACATTGATATCTTTTGAGTGGTAAAAAAGGCTTATGCATCCCATTCTAAATTTGCTGCAGTAGATTTACTAATTTTGATTAAATACGCAATGGCTACATGGCTTCTAGATTACACACTGCGCTACCGTACTGATTATCGAGCTACAACAGCCCAACGCGAAACAAACAGTCATTTGAAAATGTACCGTAACCCTTTTTTTTTTCATTAACTTTAAATATGTATTTTACAGACATACTGGCAGTAGCTCTACAAAATCTCAAAATAAAACCGTCATTTGAAATCTGTCTCTAGATTTTTTTTTTTCCTAATTTTAAATATTAAAATCAAAAACTTCGACAGATTCAGTTCCAAAAGTAGATTTTTTTTTCATAAAAAATATTTCAGTATCAAAGTATATAACCCCTAACTAACTTTATCTAGATGGAAGCATTAACATTTGGATACAATTTCAAATATTTCTGCACTAACTATCTGGAAATTTATGGCCGCAAATTTGTTTTAGCAGTTTAGCTACATAAGTAACGGTAGATATAATTAGAAATTTCGAATTCAAATATTTATGTGAAATGATTAAAAAAATAAATATGATTTTTAAATTTTATTTTTAAATTATTTTATTTGAATACTAATTTAAAATATGCAACTCTAAGATTTTTTAAAAATTGATTTAAACCATGCATAAAATCTTTTTTTTTATTAGCTTATCAAAGGAAAACTAATTTACTCTTCAAAAATGAAATCATCTGATGAAGTAATTGAGGAATTGGATTTGCCTCTGATATATGACGGACAATGGCATAAAATTAGTCTTTCTAATCATCAAGGAAAGAATCATCAATTAAATATTAGTACTGATAATGTACTGCACGCCATAAACTCCAAGCAAGTTCTACATGATTTTCTGGATCCATATGTTCCATCAATCACAATTGGAGGGCAATGGGATCAGCTGACTGGGGATGGACAATTTAATGGTAAATACCTTTAAAACAAAATTTCAATTTCAATTTAAGAGCAATATGAAAAAAAAATGTTATAATTTCAATTGCTTGATTCAAAAAATTAAATATTGCGAAATAATTTTTATTTTAAAAAGTTATTCAGCTACATTCGTTTAATTTCTCACATTATAATCTTGATTAATTTAATTTCTGATTACTGGAAATAACCTGAACAATCGTAAATGAAAATTTCTGCAGTTTAATATTTTTCTTAAAGTGTGTCACAGTGTAAATCTTTAAAAAAATGTTATTTTTTCATTAGAATATTTTTTAATAAAAATACATTAACATCTACAAAATTAGAAAACATTACTGAGTGTTAAACTATGTTCAATTATTTAATGAACGTAAAATTTTGATCTAAGTTACTAATGAATGATTTAAGAAAAAATAAATGAGATCATGAAATTCAGCCTATTTTATAAATTTATTTTACAACAATTTTCATCTGAAAAGTTTAGTGATTTTATTAAAGTATTCAATTTTGTAAGCTCATATAATAAAACGAATATAATTAACGAAATGCGACTAAAATTATATCTTAATTTAATTTTCTTCGTGATTGCAATTGTTTTCTTTTGCTCTACTCTTCCTGTCATTATTTATGGTTTTTATTGTTTCATTTCAGATGTTTCTGGATGCGTAAAATTGATTGTTGTGAATAATGAAGTTCAAGAACAAAATTCTTCAAGCTATTTTAAATTATATCATCACGGAAATACTCACTCCATGTGCCAAAGTGAAGCTCTCGGGATAGATAATGTTACAACTGATCCTCTAAGCATTGGAGTGATTCTTGTTATAGTCTTTTTTGTTATTTTACTTATTGTTATCCTCATAAGTTTCCTAGTTTTCAGAAGACGCAAACTAAAGCGAGATAAAGGTCCCAGCCAAATAAAACAAAATGGAAACAACGCTTTCCTTACTAGCGCTAGTAGCGAATCTCATAGGACACATCAGTGTGCTGGATACACTGAAACTGCTAATACTGATGATGTAATAAGGAATCATATGCCACAAGATCTTGTGCCAAAGAAAATAAAAGATCGTGAGCATACTGATTGCCCACAAAGACCAGATATCATTGAACGAGAAATTCATAATAAACCGTCGCCAGCTCTGAGAATCGAAGAACCTCCTCCTCACAATCAGGATAAAACACAGAACAATTTTGTGATGCAAAATCCAGCAGATTTAGAAGCTCCAGAACATTATGATTTAGAAAATGCAAGCAGCATTGCTCCTAGCGATATTGATATAGTATATCATTACAAAGGATTTCGTGATGGCAATATTCACAAATACAAATCAAACCCACAAGTTCCTAGTTATCATAAACATAACCACAGACATAGTCCTCACCAATTTCAATCAAATCCACCTGTTAGAGAAAGTCCTCGTAATATCTTACATCAACCGCATAATCCTCTTACTCAACGAGACAGTCCATCATCAATTAAAATGCAAAATACACCATTAGCAAGACTTAGTCCATCTAGTGAACTTTCCCAACAAACTCCAAGGATACTAACATTGCAAGATATTAGTGGTAAACCATTGCAAAAAGCTTTATTGGCTACAGCTCAGGGTGTTGGATCAAAGCAGTTTCAAGATCCCATGACAAATTCAGATCGCAGTCTGAATAGTCCAGTAAGCAACTTAAGTCATAGCACAAGTAGCATGCAATCAGGCCATCAAAATATAAGCAAATTAAAAGCCAGAGATAATAGCATAACTCTGGGTCTTACGACCGAAGAAATTGAAAGACTTAATGCTAGGCCTCGAAATCTTAGTCTCGTAAGTACATTAGATGCAGTATCATCATCAAGTGATGATAATGCAGAGAAATATAAACTTGCAGAACTGTTGGAATCAAATACAGAACTTCTGGAAGCCCAAGATTCTTCCACAGATGAAAGTGGAAATGATTCTTTTACTTGCTCTGAATTCGAGTACGACAATTATGACAAAGTGCATCGAGAATTTGGTCCCCGAAATATGATTTTCTCCAAACTTGCTGAGGAAGATAATGAAAACGATGAAGATTATGCCAAAAACTATGATGGTTTTGATTCTTTCAGAGGGTCTTTTAGCACACTGGTTGCGTCAGATGATGAGTCGTCCAACCCACCACCTTATAAACCAACAAATGGTTCCATGTTAGGATGGGACTGTTTGTTAAATTGGGGACCAAATTTCGAAAATCTAGTTGGTGTATTCAAAGATATCGAACAACTTCCAGACAATGTCAATTCATCTGGTCCTGGCCATTCGCAGACTGATGAAGATTATGTATAAAAATTCATTTTATAGTCATTTTGTAAAGAAATGTTGTTTCATTCTGTCGATTTCATTACTGACCTCATTTATCATTGACTGAAAGACTTACCTTTACATATTAAAATATTTTGTTTTGAAGGAAGTCACTCATGTGAATATTATAGTAAATAGTCACATATGAGAATATTGTAACAAATTTTATTGCGTTCTTTAAAAAAAAGTTGGACACTTTTTACTACTTTTAAAATCAAAAGTGATTAGTGTCTTATATTGAATGGTTTTATGATCTAGTTTAGGGAACTGACAACGCATAGAATTTACATTAATATTTCAATTTTTATTATTGTCTGTTAACGTTTTCTAACATGTATTCACCATTTTGTTGCTAAATTTTCATTTTGAATCCCAGACGAATATTTTTGTTTTACTTAATATTCCATGTTACTTTTGTGCTTAAATGAATTTTATATGAGCATAAGGAGAAATTTATTTTTTGCAGGGGGAGTTATATGTTATAGAGAGATACCGAATTTTTAAAACTTATTTTTTCAACTAAAATTTTAATAATTCCTTCTGTTTGTAAAATTTATCCTTTTGTGAACATTTAAGATATTTAAATACATTATTAAAATTCTTCAAAATATTAAAACGAAGAATACAAATGTATTTTTGCATAATTTTATGTGAGAATTTAAACTGGTAATTTGAGCATATAAAACAACCTCAGGTTAGATAAATGTAGTTTTTAGTTTCAGAAAGTAATTATTACTTGACTTTAGTTAATTTTCTTTAACATAGGAGAATTGTACTGTAATATTCAAAATATTGAGGAATAATGTATGAAGGGGTAAAATGTTGACTATTCTCCTACGCTCATATTTTGTATAAAAGTGCATAATGAAAAAAAAAATATTAAAATATTTTGATATGTTTGAAAATAACTTGATTTTTAAAAGTTGTCATGACAATAGAATATGTTGTTAATACCTTATATATTTTGTTCGTTTTTTCTCAGCAGTCTTGATACCTCATGTTTTAAAGCTAGTCAGTTGGCATCACTTCTGCTTTACATCATTATCATTACTTTATTCTACGAGATTGAGCTCTGTAAAGCTATTTTAAAAACTAAGACCTTTTGTAGGTGCCATGATTTTACGTATATCTACTTGTTTTCAAGCCAGTAATTTTAATTGATGAAATTAATATTGAATGAACAAAAACATTCTTCATGAGAGCATTTTTGAAATTTTTTGGCCACTCGCAGAGAATTTAAACATTTGCTTTACTCTGGAGTTCCCATATATTAAACTTCTGTACAATTATTAATTTTAAAAATATTTTTGTTATATTACGCTAAAAATAAGTAACTCCTGTATAACACAAAAACATCAGTTATTAATTTAAACAAAACCAATTTTAATTAACTTATGAGCAGTATAAAAAAAAGATGAAAATGCGAAACATATTTTTTTCCCTCTTATAGAAAACATTATTGCCTAATATACATTACTTTTACAATTTTTTCAATGTCTATTTTACAACTTAGAATTTTGGAGAAATGATGTTGTACCATAACCATTAATGGCTGTGACAAATATTTTGTTCCTGAAAGTTCTAAGTCACTTCTTTAACTTCAATTTTATAGATGAAATGCAATGATGTGATTTGAAAAGCAGGTTTTTAAAGCTTATACTTCCATGCCATTGTATTAAGATGTCATGTTCAAAAGTTTACATTTTTTGTACATTTTTATATTAAATGTGCCATTTGTGTTACATAATACAGCATTTTTTGTTGTAAGCTTGTAATAAAACTTTTACAATCAGTTTTTATTTCGTTATTTTTTGTCTGCTTAAAAATATTTCATTATCTTTGGAGTTACAGATTTTTTTCTTATTACTTTGTTTTCATGTATTTTTATAGAATATGATGATAGCTTTCGATCTGGTTTTAAACGTCCAGCTCTGTGGATATCCTAATAATGAATTATTACTTATTTAATTAATGGTTCGATATAAATATTTAATTTTTAAAGGAGTTAATCTGAATTTACATTTTTTAAAGACGGCTATCAAATTTCTGTCTGAATAATCTTCTTTAGTGAAACATTTCAATTGTAATAAGTGCATTCTTAAAAGAACACTTTTATAACTATATATTTATTTACGGGGCTCAATTTATTATTTTCCCCGTTCATTAGTTTTGCAACCCTCGGTCGTTGACATAGAAAACAAATACTTGCGCAAACATTTATCTTTATTATTAATAGAGATAGAAAATGATGTTTAGAAAAAGTATATAAACAAGATTTCCTACTTAATAAGAAGAAAATTGCTCATCAAAAAATTCTAGATCATGGCTGTGATGAATCTCCCCAATTCACACTTCCATGCGCACGAAAAATACATTTTTACTATTATGTCTGTCCGTTTGTGAACACAATAACACAAACATGGTTTGAGCTAGACAGATGTTGTCATTACACTACATTTTTATATTTTTATCAATTTTTGAGAGGAATGCATTCAAAGGAAGCATAGCTAGTTAATAGCTGACCGAGCATAATGAACTCTGAACCGTAATGAATTATATAAATAAAATTTGTATTACAAATATTATATATAAAGTCTTGGCCCGTATAAATTTATGAATCCTTGACAGTTTATTGATCTGCACTTTCGAATGCAACTTCACCTATGACTGAAAATAGCAACGATTTAAATAAACGAAATTATGTGATTTTGGTACTCGGATTGTAATTTCCCTCCATATTTTGGTCTTAATTGTTCAAGAAAAAAAAGGGGGAGGGGAATCCTAAATGCATATTTGGTTTTCTATATTTTACTACGAAGAACAAAACTCTCACCCTGAAAAGAAAAAAAATCTGAACACTCCTGGCGCTGACTGTCTTGCTCAAGAGCCGCAATTCCATAGACAGGATAAGACCGTTATTACAGAATATGTGATTATGTTTTTGATGAGAGCCTTCCAGTTTAAATTGGACAAATTTCATTTTTCTAAACTTTTTTTTAAAGTATACATTTCTTAAGAATTTTCAAAATTTTTACTTTCGTTTAATATAAAATTTGAATGCTTGAATACTGTTATATCCGTTCGATTTAAAAAGATGCAACGACAGAAAAATAAAATCAGTCATTTTGTTCAGTTACATTTTATCAAAAATGTTCATCTTTATATATATATATACACACACACTGAAGTGACAAAAGTCATGGGATGACTGTTAATATCGTGTCGGTCCTCCTTTTGCCCGGCGAAGTGCAACAACTCAACGTGTCATGGAGTCCACAAGTCGTTGGAAGTCCTCTGCAGGAATATTGAGCCATGCTGTCTGTATAGACGTCCATAATTGTGAAAGTGTGGATGGTGCAGAAGTTTGGGCACGAACGGACCTTTCGATGATGTCCCATAAATACTCGATGGGATTCATATCAGGGGATCTAGGTGGCCAGATCATGCACTGGAATTGTCCGGAATGTTCTTCAAACCAATCGCGAACAGTTCTGGCTCGGTGACATGGCGCATCGTCATCCATAAAAATCCCATCGTTGTGTGGGTACGTGAAGTCCATGAATGGCTGCAAGTGATCTGCAAGCAGCTGAACATAACCATTTCCAGACAATGATCGGTTCAGTTGCACCAGAGGACCGAATCCATGCCATGTAAAAACAGCCCACACCATTATGCAGCCACCACCAACTTGAACTGTGCCTTGCTGACAGTTTGGGTCCATGGTATTGTGGGGTCTGCGCCACACTCGAACTCTACCATCAGCTCGTAACAACTGAAATCGTGACTCATCTGACCACGCCAC
>JAOUZG010053000.1:280635-292388 GCA_026289955.1 Argiope argentata
ATATATATATATATATATATATATATATATATATATAAGGAAGAATGCAGAAAATTTTAAGTTTCTGAGTTATCTATTTTCATTTAAGGATTGTCAATCTCTGAACACTGCAAGAATAAAAGATGGTAGCCATCTCACCCAAAACAAAACAACAGGGAAATCATAGAAACTTGCCTTTTTATTACTTCTCCCTACCTTTTTTTTTTCATTATAGATAATCCTTATTTTGATTTCAGAGGCAGTTATTCTCTTCTCATGAGATTCTCGAATTGCAGCTAATGAGGATATGCAAAACTGCTATAACTGCATGAAAAAAAAATCTTGCAGTAATAGCAACATTCAATCTGTGGTGATGTTTAGTCATATATATGAGAGTTTATAGAATAATTTGTTTATTATTTGAGAAATCATGAGCTTATTCAAAGTAGATTAGAGTTGTTTTTTTTTCATCAACGAGCCATTCAAAGCTTTATTTAATATGAGTTGGATAAATAGAAATATTAATCCTGACTTTGCAGAATGGGTTAAAGAAATTCCATACTCTGTTTGCTGCATACAACTGGCTTTGTAAGAAGATAATAAGCTAAAGCGATATTGAAAAGCAAGCATTTAATAGTCATATTAAAAGAGGAAAAAATATAAAATTGTGTAAAAAAAAAAGTCATAATTGATATTGGACTTAGTATGTATAAAGAATACGAGGAGATGATATTCCAAGTCTGAAAATGTCAAATTCGATATTCAAAAGTGAGCAAATTTTTAACTTTTTATTAATTCACCAACAATTGTTTTAAACTTAACTTTTACAGACATTAAAACTTGTTGCATCACAATCATCATTTTATGCATTCAGTGATGTATTAGAAATATTTTCTCATGTATTCATTGATAGTGCAATAGCCAAAAATGTTACGAACATTCATTATTTGTAATGGATTAGCTCCATTTTTTCAACTATCTCGTACAAAATCTTTAAATTATAAGATATTTGTTATTAGCTTTGACAAAGATTTGAAATACCAAATGGATCTTATTGTAAGATATTGGTGGGAATCAACCTATGCATTCTCCATATAATACTGGAATTCAATGTTTTTAAGGCATTCCATTGCATTGTTTGAGAATTCTAAAGAAGTTATATCAAGTTTGAACATGTAGTCACTTTTACAAATTAGTATAGATGGGACAAATTTAATATTTTAAAAACTTGTCAAAGGAGAACTTCTGTGCTAAAATGACTGTAAAATTTCAAATCTAGTTACTTGGAGACTACATGCAATCCATTGTTTTCTGTATGATTATCTACTGAAAGAAAAATAGATATTACTCTGAGAGAGTGTTTAATTTTAGTTTAGAAAAATATGCTGATTTTCTGGAAACTACTGATTATTATGAATTTTCATTGAGTTTTGTTCTTTCCCCTGGGCATAAAATATCAGGGTTTACAAATGTGTTCTTAAAGTATTTGACTGAAAGAAATAAGCGCACACACAAAAACACTTTTTCCCGGATCTGCTCAAATGATGATATTATGAATATGTATCAAGATAAATTGATTCTGACTAAAATTATCTTCTCTTATATTACTAATATTCTTCAGCAATTTCCTTAAAAAAAATCAGAGATCTGAGCCAATTGTACCTTTCTTATATGAAAATCTTTTCATTTTTATTTGTGGAGAAGATTGTCAGAAGAAACAAATTCTTTAAACATTTTTGATAAAGTTTAATAATTCTAAAAATCTAAGCCTAAGAAAAAAAATTATAGATATTGAACTAACTACAAATTATTTGATAGTTATTGGAGTTACTAAAATTAAAACTTAAAAAAAAAACAGGTTTTACAGCAGAGCATTTTATATTTAACAAGAATACTATAAAAATATTTAACTTGTATCCAAAAATATTGTTTTTTAAATTGTATCTTCTTTAAATCCACATTTATTGAAAGAACTTGCTTTTTTTTAAAGAATTGCTTTTTTATGACAATTCATAATTTTATCAGTATGGAATATTTCAAAAAAAAAAAAATTAAACTGATCCCTCATGATTACTCCATTCCACATAAATTTGATTGCTCTTCTCTAAAAACTCTTATCTCAATGTGAAAACCTACTGGAAGTGACATCCTGTGTAACAAAAAGTTAGATATTCAACTTAATTCAATTTTCATAACACCATTTATATTGTATAATTTGGGAGGGATATGTAGTGAATGGAGAGGAAGAGACTTGGATGCATGAGAAGGGTGGGAGTTTGCAGTACACTCCTTACTCTAAACCAGGTTAACTTGGCTCATCACTTAAAGCCACAGAGTATATCATTCTGTCTAATAAAATAGTCCTGCAATAAGTCATATATTTGAATAGGACTTTATTTTAAATACCAACGGCTGGTATTCTCAATATTAAAAATATACTTTCAAATTCAACGGTATTTACTTTATTTGAGTTATTTTACACCTTTTTGAATTTTACGAATGGCAATTTGAATTTGTCACTTTCAGGGAAAAGTGTTTTTATTTTGTCTCTTTCACATTTGGGGCTTTATTGTTGTTGGTACTATCGTAAATGCATTAATTAAATTGAGAATTTTTTAGACAGAAATCTTTTACCTTCTACTCCTTATTTTATAGCAATTCAATTCACTTAAAGCAAAAACAATAAAGCAGTTATTATTTAGCGAACAGCAATTTTTAGTTGTCAAAATAAATTCAATGCCATAAAATTATTACTTTTTTATCACTGTCATTTTTTATGATTTCTAAATTGTAATAAAATAGATTAAATGTTAAAAACAGTTTCAAATTATTAGGGGGGGAAAAACAAAGCTTTTTGTTAAAGTGGCAATTTATTTTCATTTGATTTAAGAAAAGAAAAGAAATGAAAAAAAGATAAGACTAAACTTACAATTAGAGAAAAGAATGAAGTTAAATTAGTAATTTTAAATGCATATATTGTAAATTATTTTTTTAAGAATGAAATCTACTGTATATTTAAAATGAAATTAATATTATACTAAAAACTGAGAAATTTTAGTCATTAAAACAATTTTTTCATCAGATCACAAATTATATTTTTGATGGCATATAAAATGTATTGCTCTATATTTTAGATCAACATTTAAGTTTTTTGCTACCCATTTAAAAGTATTTGTATTTGTAAAAAATACTATGAATAATGTAAGAAATATTTAAAAAATAAAGAGATTTCTCACTCTTACATTTTTAATATGTCACCTATATGTCAGTTATTTCAAAGTTCCATCTTAATTATTCCATTAGTGCCTTTTGAAAATCTCAAAAATGAACAAATAAGTAAAACTATCTCTGTTGTTTTAATCAATATTTTTTCATTTCTTTTCTTTATTGTGTATTAACAGAGTGCAGAATAAACAGTTTACATGGTAAAAGAATTTATAATGCATGGCTAGTATTCATAAAATCTTGAATAATAAAAATATCCAAAATATGGAATACTGCTTGTAATTGTTCTATTCAATATAAATGTAAAATATTTAATGTACACTGTGTTAAAAAAAGAAAGACAGTTGTTTTCTCTAATTTTTTTTAAAAATATTTTTATCCTGGCTAATAGATTCTTATGTAGGTTTTATTTAACAATGCTTGCTTCATTTTTATGTAAAAATGAAATAGCTATCACTATAATTAGAAGTACAAGAATATATGATTTGCAGAGTTTTAAAAAAAAGTAGGACATCTACTATATTTTTTTATTTAGTAGAATTTGGTCAAATAGAAAAATAAGTATACATTTTTTAAAAATTGTTTTTCTCGGGAACTCGTATTTTATTAAAAATTTCACTGATGCTTTAATTTCAGAATTAAGGGTCAAATTGTTGTATATAAAATTTAAGATAAAGGTATTAAAGAGATTGCTTTTATACTGCACGTCAGTCCCAATACAGTTTCTAACTTTATTAAAAATCCAAACAGAAATGCAATAAGAAAGAAGGCTGGTAGGCCTAAAAAGTTAATGCTTTGTGATGGCAGAAAACTTGCTGATGAACTTAGAAAGAGTAGTTGGAAGTGTTGCAAAAGCTTGAAATCAAGCAGAACTTATTCATATGTCCAAGCAAACAGTATACAACTACATCCAAAGGTCCAAAAGATTCGTTTTCAAAAAACGAGTGTATATGTAAAATGCAGACAAACACATTATAATCATTTGTCTTGGCTAAGGAACACATGTCATGGAAAAATGGACTTCTAAGATATTTTCAGATGAAAAAAAGAACTTTGATTATCCAGATGGTTATCAATATTACTGGCATTGTCTGAAGAATGCAGAATGAGACATATGGGAAAAAGGAAGTTTGATGGCCTAGTTGGAAGTTGGTTATGGAGGAAGAACAAGCTTGGCCTTTCTTGATGGTCGGAAGAAGCATATAGACTACCTTAATGCTCTGGATTCTGAGCTTCTTCTTTATGGCTACAAATTAGAACAGTTGGTGTTTCAAGAAGATGGAGCATAAATCCACACCTCCAATGGAGTTAAAAAGTGGCTTCCTACAAATAATGTGCAGGTTTTACCATGCCCAGATAAAAAGCTTTCTGAATTTTGAGTGGCATTAAATACCTCATAGGACAATTTTTGTGAAACAGAAATCCAATCTTTAAATGACTCACTTTTAAATAGAATATTCAAAATCATAAAAGCTAATGGAAAGAATATTCTTTAATAAAGCCACTTATATTTAGTTCTTTTTATCTGTTCTACTTTTCTTTACATGATTTCAAATGAAAAAAAAACATTTTTGTATTAATTTATACTCTATTTGTGTACATCATGGTAATGATACTAATATTTTTTTAGTAAATGATCTAAAAAATAATTCTCATAAAATAATCGCAATAAAAATAAAAATAAAATCCTTATTTTTAAAAAAAAATCTAGGTTTTTTTTTAAAGCTTCTGTTATATTAGCTTAAAAAAAAGACTTAAAAACTCCTTACTGTGACATTATTAGAACTGTAAAAAAAAGTTTGCTGCATATATAATTTAAAATTATTTCTGTTGCAATGTGATATTTAATTCAGTTTTGCAATATACATAATTTAATTTCTTCAATGATTTAGTTATATTAAATATTTTACTATTAAGTTTTGCTTTCAGTTATGAAGCCTTTCATATATCTTTTATATCAAAATAATAGTATAAAAGAATGATTGAATTAACCATTTTTTTATTTTAATTCAAAATTTTTGGTTGCATGCAATTTTCTGTACATCATTTTTATTTAAATCAGTTATTTTTCTTCAAAAATAATGCACATATTATTTATTTAACTGCAGTATGAAAAGATATTTAATTTATATTGCAGATTTCTCTTTTTGTTTTGAAAATTGGTATCTGGCATACCTGAAGTAAAACTTCTCTTGGATGGCAAAATCCAATAGAAGTGTAACTCTGAGCATGTAAAAACATGAATTTGTCATTCATCAGTTAAATAATTGGGTTTGGCTTTTTCCCTAACGTCAACATTAACTATCTATTATCGCTAGACATTCAGGGCTTGGAAGTTACTGGCTTACATGAATTGGCTAAGAAATGAAGTGTTTCTATGACATTGGTGTGACATGGCATTTGTATGTGGCCAATTTAAATGAACATACATAATTTGTGTACATTTAATTATCTGCTTACTTAATACTAAAGTATAAAACTGAATTAATCGTACTTCCCTAGAGAAATCATGAATATTGTAAGTCTTAGGATTTTAATACTGTTAAAGCAGTTCTTTTCATATATATTGCTTGTTTTTAATTTCCTTGTATATTTCAGTGTGAATGTTGTTGGTAGATAAATTTATGATTCTAATGTAATCAATAATTACATTATTCAGATCATAAGTTCTTTCATGAAATTTAAGAACTATTATATTTTTTTATAACAATAGCACGAATTATTCGTTCCTGGAAGAAAAGTTGGAATCTCCTTTTTATTCATTCTTTTGAAAAATTTGCAATTTTGATTTTCGTTAGCATCCGAATTTTAAAAAGCATTCTGCATGATTCATAAGAATTGCTTCTTTAAAAAAGAAGATAAAATATTTTTTTGAAAATTTACATATACTTTAACCTTTTGTAATCTTACTTATAATCTTTCTGAATTTTTTTTTTCGTACCCCTATGTTAGAAAAAATATATACTTCCGTAATTCAGATATGTCTATATTCTTTAATGTAGATATTTAACGTTAGAAAAATATAAGCATAAAAAATATAGTTTACTGAGTTTTATACTCCTTGTGCATACTACTATAAAACAAATAGAGCAATTTCTTATTTGGGAAACATTTAACAGTCTCTTGTAACTTGATAATACCCCACATTTGTTAAAAAGTGGACTAAAATAGGATGACCCTCATAAATTTACGGACGAGGGAAACTTGGTTGAAAAAGCTCTCAAACCCCTCAACTCCAATTGGCTAAATATCTCAAGCATTTACCAAGATTTCAAGACAACGTTCTTCTAAACAGTTACTTTTGACTGTTGACTGAGCTAAAAATACTATAACTTATATAGAAGAACTAACCTGCTTTGTATTAGGTGGATAATACCCTATTTATAATTTTACTTTAATCTTGTATTAAATGTTAATTTATTAAAATATGTTATCTTTTAAATATATATAAAAAAGTTCTGAAAATATAAATTCTATTAAGATAGAAAAGAAAATTTGTTGTATGTGAATGTTTTAAAAATAATTGGATTGAATTTATATTATATATATATTTATATTTAAATATAATAAATAATTATATATAAATATATCTTTATGTATAAAATTCTTCTGTTCGTATGTCTGTAACTGAACTCCTAAACAGCTGGACCGATTTTGATGAAATTTTTTGTGCATGTTTAAGTGGATTCGAGAATGGTTTAGATTTACAAATTTTTTAATTAGAATTTTAATTAATTAAAAATTAAGAGAAATTTAGACGTTTTTCTGCGATAACCCCCAAAGACATTATCGCACAAAAATAATTTATCAAATTAAATTTCAAAAAATTATCTTTGTGATATCAATTTTTTTACCTACAAATTTATTTTTTATTTATAATAAATCTTTAAATAAATATTTAAACCATATTTTTAAAATTTATTTCGTTCAAAATAACAATTTAATCCGCACAAGCATGGCAAAAAATTATCTTTTATCAGCGTGTTGCCATCACGTTGGCAAAAACTCTGAGGAAAAAATAAGTTAATTATTACTGCAAATTAAATCCAGAAAAATGTAATTTTCAGTACGCAATGAAATCCAAAAATATCGCAGCAAAAACCTAATTTTTAAATTATCTTTAAGTTAAATTTTTTTTCCATTTCTATCAGTGTTTTAATAATGAAATAAATAATTATGTAAATTGAGTCAATAAATGCTGGGTAATTACGAAAGCAAAATTTTTACATTTATCCTCATAAGAATCCCATTTAACAAAATATTCTTGAGAATATAATATCTTAAATACAAATGCTTTGCACTCCACTAAGGTACATCAATCTTTTAAGCTGACTGATTAATGAAAATTTCAATATCACTATTCTATATAAATGGACGATATTAGATCACTTCATCGACTGTCTCGAAGAGGCCAATCACCTTTTAAGATTTCTCAAGAGTGATTGGCTTAGATTATGAAAATGTTGATTCTTCTGATATTGTAATATTCAAAGCTTAATAAATTGGTCAGATTTGATCTCAAAATATATAAAAATATTGTTACGTTTTTAGTGTAGCGGGTTCGGATTGAATGGACTTTACTTGAGGACAGCACAAACAAATTTATTTACAGCTATTTACAAGTATTTACAGGATGACTGGATAAAGTAAAACTTCAGATAAAAACACTACAGCGTAAATACAAGCCTTACGCACAATAAAAACAGACTTCAAAACAGCTATCGTATAGCACAGCAAACAGTAAATCACAGAGAGCTCAATAACACAACGTTAACAGCAAACGTAAACACAGCTCACTAATAACAAGCGAGAATCCGCTTGTCCAGCGAAACGCTTCTCTTCCGAGAGAGAGGAACTCTCAACTAATTAACTCACTCCACCCAGCTTACGGCAACCCGTCCCTAATTTTTTAGCAATAATTAATGAAAATTTTGGCGTTAACGAAAATGTGCTATCTGATAACTTTATAAAAAAAAAATTCCAGGATCGGTGGAAAACCACCAAAATATTCAAAAATTTCTAGATGAAAATGAATTGAAACACTTCATTATACCCCCAGAATTCTAAGACCGGTTAAAGAAGTTTTTAAAGGCTTACCCCTGGATTTCATGAACGAGGTATTAGAAAGCGAACTAAAGAAATTAAGTTTCAGCGTTAGCAGAGTTGTTACACTCACTCAAATTAAAACAAGACGACCCCTGCCAATATTCGTAGTTGAGCTCAGGAAAAATGAAATAGTAGATGAAATTTACAATGTCACAAATATAGAATTCCTAAAAGTTACCGTCGAGAGATATAGAGGTAGGAACTCAGTATCTCAATGTTATAACTGCAACCTCTTTGGCCACGTTTCCAAATATTGTTCACTTAAACCGCGATGCCTCAAATGTGGTAATAATCATCAGACCAGAAACTGCCCACAAGGAGAAAAAATAGAAAATCCTAAATGCATTAAGTGCGAGCAGCTCGGGCACACTGCAGCTTACCGAGGAGGCCCCAAAATCCCTAAGATCCCCAGCCCACAAACCAATCGATTAAATTAATTTAATTCTAATCATGTAAAAAATAATTTCTCATTTGCCACCTGCTTAAAATCTAATCTCCCCCAAAATAATGAAACAAATCTTGCGAACTCAAAACTAACTGATAATAACAGTTCCCCTCCCACTGAAATACTTGAGATTATTGACGCGTTCAACGAGATTAAAAAATTATTTCTAATGTTCCCAAATCTACTTAATGCAACGAAAGAAATGAAAAAAGTTTCAGATCCGGCGGCAAAGTTCTTTATCCTAAGCAATGCACTGTCTAACCAAACTACGAGCACATTTACCGGGGCACCTAGCCCCGCCAGGGGCTTATCCTTGACTGAGCTGCAAATTGGGAAGTAGCTTGGCTTCACGTAGACTGGCTTTAACTGTTGGAAGCTATTGGCGGAGTCACTGGGGGGGGGTGAGTGGGTTTGCAGAATACAGGGTTTTGATTGTTGATTGATACTATTTAAGGAAAGTAAGGATTTCAGTTTTAGTTTAGTTAAGAGCGTTAGAGAGAATAAGTATCTTAGTCATTGGGTCAGAGACTTTTTTCATTTCTTGGGTGGCTTTAATTAATTGGGGGAAGGCTGAGAATAATTTTTTGATTTCATTAAATACTTCCATAATTTCTGCTATTTCTTGGAGATTGGTAGTTGGGTTTACAGTTACATTATTGTTTGAATTTATGGTTTCATCTGCCTGCGGAATATTTACTTTAAGCATAGTGGCGAAGGATACGTCCTGTCTAACATGTTTAGAGTTGAAAAAATTTAATCTATTTGTTTGGGAACTTGGGATTTTTGGGAACTTTGGACAGCCTCTGTACGCAGCAGTGTGACCATGCTCATCGCAATTTATGCATTTAGGGTTGCTGATTTTTTCTTTTTGGTCGCAATTTCTAGTTTTATGATTTTTTCCGCATTTAAGGCATCTCGGTTTTAGGTTGCAATTGGGTGCTACATGGCCAAAAAGATTACAGTTATAACACTGTGCTATTGAATTCCTGCCTCAGTACCTTTCGACGATGACTTTTAAGTATTCAGTATCTGTTACATCGTAGATTTTATCAACTATTTCATTTTTATTTAGTTCGACCAACAGAATTGGGAGGGGTCTTCTGGTTTTCATTTGCGTTAGACGAGTTATTTAAGATACTGAAAATCTACGGTTTTTTAGTTCATTTTCTAGTGCTTCAGTCATATAGTCAATGGGAAGCCCTTTGACTACTATTTTAACTGGCCTTTTTGACCTGGGGGGGAGGATATAATATTCAAGTTCATTATCATTGCAGCATTTTTGAATTCCTTGATGGTTTTCTACTGTGCCCGAGAAAACTTTTATGAAACCGTTGGCTAGGATATTATTTTTGACACCACATTTAGAGTTTAAAATTTTTAGAATTTTGTGAAAGTCTTTGGTGTATTTGAGAATAATGGGTGGTACTTTAGATTCAATTTCAGGGATGCTATTATTCTCATCATTAGCGACTTCATTATTTAGAGGGGCGAATCTGTTGTTTAGGTTTATTCCATTACTTGATTCACTATTATCTGGGTTTTTTGCCGCTTTTCTTTTGTTGGAAAGTTTAAATCCTTCATCCTCTACCATTTTTAGACAGCCAAGGCCTAGAATTGAGCTTAACTCACCCTTCAGTGACATCAGACTCTTTCTTGCTTCATCACTTTGGTAGAATATTTTGTGGTACTCAAGGGATGACTTAGTAGGCATACTTGACATCTTTTCTTGTAGTTCTTTACGGAGTTTTTCAAAGTAGCTTATTAGACATCTTTTCTTGTAGTTCTTTACGGAGTTTTTCAAAGTAGCTTATTTTCTTCCTGATTTGAGTTCCCCCTTTACAATTCTCACATGGGCAATTTGGATTAGGGAAATTGTCCGTCTCAGCTATAATGTTGGAATCATGTGGGTCGGTGCATTGCCTTTTGATTTTTGCTCCCGCGCCCGCAACATCGCTACCCTTCCAAAACAAATCCTCAGAAGGGCGAGTCGGCGTAGATGATGCGCTCTGAGTTCTACTCGTAGATTCGGAACGACTGTCCTCCTCCATGACTGAGGACAGAATTAAATGTGACTGTCTAACCAAAATCCTTAAACTCTCCTTAAATATACCTACCAGACAGCCAATAGTAACCAAGTATTTTGCAACCCCACGCTCCATCACCTCTTCATCCTCCAATAGAAACCTGAGTTCCAGGTCAGTCTACCTAAAGCCAAGCTGTTTCCCATCTCCAGCAAAGCTCGAGGATAAGCCCCTGCTGGGGCTAGGTGCCTCGTTAAATGTATTATCTTGCGAAGCTTCGGAAATCACCGTGAGAGATCCAGCGGCTACCAGACTATTCCTTTCGCCAAACCAAACCGGCTGGCGCCAAGCTCTTTGACGTCGTCGCTAATCGCTTTCCCTTCCGCGTTTTCAGCGGCGTTCGCCCGCTTGTAACAATTTATTTATTTAAAAGTTGGAGTGTCAAGGAAATTCGTAGAATATGATTCCTTAGGACAAAAAGGAATATCTAAAATTTAAACTTCATAATTTTTTGAAGAATTATAAAGCAAAAAAAAAAAAAAAAATTATTATAAACAGCATTTATATCCTTTTAAAAATAAACTTAAGCTTTTGATGAATCCATGGAATTTTTGCTGACTTATTCTTTGAGATTCATAGATTATGAAAATTATTCTGTAGTTCACATAAGACTTCAGTGACGAACGACTCTGCTTTCAATTTTCAAACTTTTTATTTAAAGACAAGCCTGGATTCAGTAAAAAGTTTATATTAATTGCCAGTTTCATCATTTCCACTTTAATTTAAATTTAAAATTTAGTGGTAAGGATAGAAAGAGAGAAATGAGTAGTAGAATGAACAAAACATCTTAAGACCTACATAATAGTATAAATAAATTATATGACTACTAAAATTTAAAGTTTAAAAATAGTTTGCTGAAAAACCTGTTATGAAACCAAGTATCATAAAATAATAATTGAAGGCGGTTTAGTGTGTGT
>JAOUZG010053000.1:292488-323339 GCA_026289955.1 Argiope argentata
TTTAGTGTGTGTGTGTGTGTATATATATATATATATATATATATATATATATATATATATATATATATATATATATGTGTGTGTGTGTGTGTGTGTCTGTAATGATATTTTAAACTCTTAATTTCTTAATTTTAATCCTAATTATTTTTCTAACTTTATCTTAATTTAGCCTATAGTAATATCATTCTAAAATATTCTCTTATTTCCTCATCCATTCCACTTGCTCTAATTAATTAATTCAGCAGAAGCTGTGTAAAATTGCTGAAACAGCTAAACGCCGGTTACTTTCTCACACTCCGTGGAAGAGATGAAAATTGCTGAACTAAACAAAATACCTTTAAAAAGATCCATGTGTTTCCCTTACGTCGTAGGCGTCTGTCATGTAATCCCTCATTACAATCTAATTTTAGAAGCTTTATAAACTATATTTTCCCTATCAAAGTCTTGGTATTTAAGACCAGGAATAATTATTTCCCGTCCCCCTTTTTTTACATTTAGCTTTTTCGTCAATTCGGTGTTGTGTCGTCCTGTGTTGTGTACGTCGCTTTCGCTTGTAAATAATGCTTGCTCATGTGATGGAATAAAAAGAACTTAAAAATTCAACCTGTCTTCTCCGTGATTTCGGCCACGATTCTGCTAACTGCTCTCAACAAATATATCAGAAAATAAAAGAATATTTTAGAATGATATTACTATAGGCTAAATTAAGATAAAGTTAGGAAATTATTTAGGATTAAAATTGAGAGTTATATATATATATATATATATATATATATATATATATATATATATATTTCACCGACATCTCTCGCATATATGTTTTACTTCACTAGTCAAAGAAAGACAAGGGGGAAAAGATAGTTGCATATACAATATTTTATTCACTTTTTTGTTTCGTCGGCTTTTCTTCCAAATGTTATGCAAATTATGGGCTGAATATCCAAAAACTAAATTAAATGTCCAATTACCTCTCATTTCAACATCCGCCGCTTCGATTTCTTAGTCAACCGACAAAAAAAAAAAAAAAAAAAAACGGTAAAATGCGACGTTTTTCAGCTCTTTGGTTATCATGCCAAATGTTGTACAAACTGGTTGTATGATAGATCCGTACAGACATTACCGTACAGGTTGTAAAAGTCCAATAAATCATGCGTAGTTTCAAAAAAGGGGGAAGGGAGTAACTAGTTTAGGTTTGCTAAAACATATGTTATTTGTTGGTAAGAGTAGTTGGCGGGAAAAAGTATTGGCCTTTTAACTAAATTTTGATACTTAAAGATAAAGAAAATACTTTTGTATTTGTGTGCATGTAATGGCTCTGTACAAATCAGACCAGAATTATTTTTTTTGAAATTTTAATTAATGAAAAATTAACGGAAATACTGACTTTTTTCCGTGATAACTTTCTAAAATTTTACAATAATAATCTGTTCTAGAGAATATTTGTGACTTTTCCTCACAAGATATTATTGCAATTATCTTCTTATTACAAACTTTTCTTAATTTTAGATATTACTAGATTTACTGTTATACAAGTGGATACTGGAGTTCTATATGTTAATTTTAAAATGATGTTTAAAATGTTTTTAGGACAGAAGATATCATTGCTTTTGGAGAGTTGCATTGCAAAAAATTATAAGTTTTGAAAATGTGTGATAAATATTCATCACCTTTTAACGTGGAAGAAAGAGACATTTAAAATGAAAATATTATTACAGCTACAGTTTTTTTTTTTCGAGTTGCATATGCTTTTAGCAATTCGGAGTTAAAAAATTGCATGCATTCTATCATTGTCAACATGAACATTTCGAATAGTTGAAAATAAGATGAACGTTACTGTGCTTCAGAATAGAATTTAAAGCCTTATGATCTTGGGAGTACATAATAACAGGTCAAGAAAATTAGATTATCAACATATAGAAGAAAAATATATTCAAAAACCCAAATTTTTGTACATTAATTCCATTAGGACATAATGTCTGGTTCATAATGTTTTCATATTTTCCAATAAAACAGCAGTTTTGTATGTTTGTGGTTACATCTGTTTTGTAATATCATGTTCATTTTTTATGATTTTAAAGTTCTTTGCACATAATTGTAATATAATCTAAAAATTAATAATTTGACCATCCGTTTCTATTTCTGTTTTTGTTTTGTTTGCTTGAATATGAATTAAATTTAATATAACTGTAATTAAAAAAATAAAGCTGCATGATTTCAGGTTAAATTTATCAGTAGCATGGAAATATGCAGAAACACAATAATAAACTATAATTTAAAAAAAATACCTCTACAATTTTGGCAATTTTTTTATCCCTTTTATGCAGTGAGTTACTCATCGGGAGGATAAATATCTGGCAAAAATTTCAAAGAGAAATATTTAAATCTTTAACAAGATTTCTTTTAATCAGGTATTGGGATTCTAATTATAAAATAATTGTGGGGAGAGCTGTTAAGTATTCTTTATTGGTGCTAAATTGGTGTTCAACAAAAATGTGAACAGGAAATTGGAGGGCATTAGAAAATAATGATTTTCAACCCCTTAAATTTCCAAATGTATGCAGTATTTTATTACGAATGTGATCTTTTACTGTTAATGACTGCTCATATTCATTCAAAAGTTCCTCATTCCTGACAAAATTTGAAATGACAAATTCATTATGAAATATTTTCATTATAATGAATGGTTTCAGTCTCAACCTAGAGAAATCTAGAATACCTAATCATCTGGAATAATAAACGAAGTAAACTTTTACTTCTGATTAGTGAAAGCAATTTATTGTAATTATAATTTAAAAAATCATAAATGTAGTTCTATTTCAGGCTTTCTTTTTATTTCTGTGTCTTTGATGCCTTTTGTGTTTAATTTATATCTGTGTCTACTCTCTTAAAATTAGGAAATGAATTTTTTTGGTTTTCTCTGAAATACCTATAGTAACATAAGGTGCTTTGATGAAATATGCATGATTCAAATAAATTTTAGTCCTCACTTCATGTAATCTGTTCATGAATTGAATTAGGCTTGTTTGAATTTTTTAAAATTATTATCATTACTGAAAAATCTGTTCATTTTGTATTGAAATGATCTATAATTAATAATTTTGCTGTTTTTATTTAAGTTGTTCTGGCTTTAATTATAATAACTATTTTAGCTGCCAGGTTTGCTAAGCTTAGCCCCAAATCAGTATTTGGAGATGTTCCTTTTTATGATAATTTAATGGCAAAGTTATTCTCATTCAAAAATATACAAGAGGCTTGGAACCATCCCTATTTTCGAAATTTTTGGTATGTATTTTTCTTACCTTTCCCCCTCAAAAATATGATAATAGATGTTAATTTAAAACAAATAAATAAATTCATTATTATTATTTGATTTTAAAAAGTCTAATTTATTATATTAGATTTTTAATTTACAAATTTTTGTTAGCTTATAAATTATGCAATATATCTCTATATATTTTATGATGTCGCAATAATATTTTTTGATATTCTAAATGGTGTACAATATCATAAAGATATTGTTACATATATCTAGTTGTATCTTAAACTATTTAGAAAATCCATTAACTGTAAGTACAAAAATTGTAAACTGCTAGTATAATTTTTCTCTCACCAAATTAGTAAAGAATTTTCATTGCCTTTTCTTTCCTATTTTCATCCTCTTATTGTATTTGCTTTAACTTTTCTAATGATTTTAATGGTTTGTTAACATTATACAATTAGTAATATGTGTCTGTCATTGATAAATAATCTTTAGCTTGTCAATGGGATTTTGGAGTAGATATATTTTATTGAAATATGAAAAGCTCTATGCTTTGCAAGTTCCTGCAATTTGGGTTAAACCAATCCTTTTCTATAATTTGTGCTTTATGATGAAATGCTGCAGAAATAATGACTAAATTCTAGCATGTTGCTCTCTTACTACTTAAAAATGCAAACATATCATTTGAAACTGTAGTATATTTCAGATAGTGAAATCAAATCTACAAGTAATCATTATGTGCAAATTGTAAAATGCTTGTGTAGGATGGTATGAATTATGAAAAGTCACCCTTCATATGCCCTTCAGAAAGAACAATGTCATGAGTCTATAATTTTTCAATGATTCTGAGCTCATGTATAATGGCACATAAATTTCATAAAAGAGATGAAATAGTTTTTTTTTATCAAAATTTAAAAATTAAGATGCTTCTAAATCATGTGCAATAAAATCATAAGAAAAATTATAGAAATGCACACCAATATAGAAAGTTCTCCGATATAGCCTTAGAGTGATAAGTATTTACAAAATAAATAAAATAATTCTAGAATTATAAACAGATAATGAAAAACAAACTTAGCACTAATGTTTTGGCAGTCTCTTTTGCTTTTTGTGTTCATTCTGATTTCTTCCCTGGAGATGCCTGTTAGTATTTCCTAAAAATTAATATTTTTTATTATGAATATATGTTTTTTACTTTCTTCATTAATTTTCCTTTCAAATCAAAATATTTTCTATGTTTTGGAGGAATAACTTTTATTTTAGTATATAGAAAAAATTTAACTCACCTCAAGATCTGTATTAATGTCCATTTAAATGAAACTTAATGTCTTCCCTTGGTACTTTAAACTCTAATATCTGTGATATTTATCTTTTTCCTCTTTAAATTTCCATACCAATTGGGTAGTTTGGATATTTTAGGTAACTAGTTATCATTTCACATTTTTGGGGAAAAAACCCTTCTAAAATGCATAAAATTATATATATTTCTCTTAAAGTATATACAAAAGTAAAATATATCATTGTTATTGGTAATATCAGTTAACAAATGCATCTTCTAATCATTTATAATTAAATCTATTTAAATTGTACGAGTTTTGTTAGGAATTTGAACCAATTGGTATGGAAACATCTCTATCTATATGAGAATGAATTAAAATGTAACATATTTAGTTGGAGAAAGTAATTAGGAAAAATTATGTAAAGAAAATAATTTGCACCACTGACAAGAATTGTCGAAAGGATTTAAGTCCTTTAACACATATTTACAGGTCTTATCAAAAATATGTAATTACCAAAAAAAAAAATCCTATAAATTAGTTTGTTATGAAATAAAATTAACATATCCTAATTTTTAGACTAATCGGATAGTCGGTTTTTCTCTATTGACTTCTTTTTGTTACATGTATGAAATGCCTTGATTTCAGTACATATTCATGCAGAAGCATATAAAATTGAGTAATTTTAAATCTGAAATGCACACTTTTATAATAAGCTAATATTCATTCTAATAATTAATTTTGAAAAATAAAATAACTGTAACTGTATGAAAAAATGTATACAATATTTTTCACTTATATTATTTTGCACTCCTGTTTCAGTAATAGACATATATTCCTAGTTGAGTAATTATGTGAAAATAAGTATAAAAATTTTATTTTCTATAAGTTATTTTTATATTTTAACTATAATTTACTGAAAATATTCATTTATATTTGATTAGTAATGGCAAATACCAGTTTGATCTTGCTGCAGACCTCTATGAAAGTTTGGAGAAACATTTAGTGGTAATTAATTTTTACCCTTTCATAATTCAACGTCTTATTTATTTACAATTAGAAATCATTGCCAGAAGTGTTATAGAAATTTTGATTTCCCTTTTTTTAGTCATAATTCATTTTATTGTAATTTTTATTTCCGATTTTATTCCTGTGAATTTTGTCATTTTAATCAAATCTGAATATTGTGTGAAACCACAAAAGTTTTTGAAGGTCATCTTTTGTTTTATTTTTTCTAGTTTTACTTTTTGTTTTTATAATAGGCATTTCTGATATCATTTATAATTCTCTCATAATTCTTGTTTGATGCATGGATTGTGATTTTCATGAGGCTTTTTTTTTCCTGAATGAGTCTCTTTTTAGAAAATATTCTTATTCCCACTTAAACAATTTTTTTTTCTTCTCAAAATGAGTTGTAATATTGTATAATAAATGTCAAGTTGTGAAAATCGATATAATATATGAAACCAATTGCAAAATGTTATTCCTTTTATGTATTGAGGTTCCTTATTTATAAACAATTTAATATTCATTTTGATCAATTCATGAAAGTGTATTGTGGTAAAAAGTTAGGTTTTGAAAAATAAGACTTCCCACTTATAAATGTTATTCCAAATGGGAATGAGAGTTCTAGTCTTATTTTTTTTTATTGAAAATTACATGCTGGATACATGCACTAATGTTAATTTTTTTTTTTTTTGCTTTACATTTCTTACATGTTCTTGTAAAGGCTTAGTATCCAATTATTATGCCTAGTGAAGACATAGATTTATGTATGGACAACTTCTTTTTCCTCTTGTTTAACTCAAATTGAAAAACAGGTGCTACTTTAAGTTTGTCCAGTACTTTTAGCATTTTTATATTAATGTTCAGTTTGGAAGCTGCATGGAGAGTAATTTAATATTGAGATCATTCTTTTAAACCGTGATTAATTAAATGGGGTACAATCTTAGCTAGAAGCCCTCTTTAGTTTTTCATAGCACATTATAGCACTGTTATCAGTGTTCAAACGCCAGTATAAGCATATAAAAATTAACTATGCATTAATAAATAAACCTCTATTTTGATCACTAATTTCACTGTAGGTGTTGTCTTTCGGAAGAAATGCAGTTTTCCAAATCTAAGGGGGAAAAACACCTTTAATAATGTGTAGGTACTTACACTTCTGTAGCAAAATATTCAATATTAGTTTTTATTGTTGATTTTTTTATCCTACAACTTTTTTTCATCTGTTTTCAGAAAATGTCCATTTTTCAAATATCTAAGAAAAATTAAAAATCTCTTCTTTTCAATTCACTTTTCTTACCTTGCACCCAAAGTTTACCTCGATGGAGGTGGAAGGAATGGGATAATCATTCTGAACTTTAACTGAAGTGATTAAAGCAGTAAATGTTTTAGACGTAGTTTTTTCCAGTTTAAACTTCCAGATCATTGCCATGCCCAGATTGCTTAAATTCAGTTTTTCCAAATATAGTAAATGTACAGTTGAATGTCGAAGACACTCAAGATTTCATTTATAATGACAAAAATAAGGCTTTCTGTAACAAAACAAAAATGTCTTAAGTTATTGGACTAGAAGTTGTAAGAATTCTTAGTCAGCAATTTATATCTTAACAGTAAAAAGCTTAAAATTGAGAAAAAGGACTTTGCTTTTAGGCTTTGAGAAAGCTGTTGACGGAATGTTCTGTTAAAGCTAAGCATCGTAATGAAGACTGCTGCGAATAGCAGAAAATGTTGGATTGGTATAATCTTTAATCTTTGATTCTGTGTTCTTTTAATAAATCATAAATGGAACATTTATTATTAATTTTTCTTAGGTGAAAATCTATAGTGCGATTAATATAGTGAACAAACAAGTTACCATTGTTTTGGGGCAAAGTTTTGAAATCGTTATCATAGGCTCAGTACTGGATCCAGTTAGAGATATCCAGTATATATCTACTTAGTGCATAATAAATCTACTGATTTGTTCTTATACCCTTAAAGGATTGTGAAATTGAAGTTTGAATAATAGGTATTTGCTCAGTTGCGATTTTTGTCATTTGGTTTGAGAACAAAATTATGAGGTAGGTCCCAAAGTAGACCTTTTGTTGCATCTGAAATGGATGTTAATCCATTTTAACTTAACTGCAGTTCGATTATTAAAACTTTTAAGAACCAAATAAGTGATTTGAAAAAAAGAAAACCAGATTAAATCTAATTACTAATACTTTTCTGAAAACTTTTTAAATGAAAACTAATATTTTTCTGAAAATTTTTGTTTCTTGGTTTTTTTAAAAAGAAACTATATCAATATTTTCTTTTTTACTTACAATTCTGTGATTAATTACTAAAATATGCCAATCTGATGTGGGTGAAATTTTAGAGTAAAGAATAAAAGAACTTCTCGAAGTTACAATCTTTATCAGCTAATGTGAAATGGGAAGCTACATTTATAGGATATTGTAAAGCTATCATTAGAATTTAGTCACCGTTGACTTTTTATTTTATCAATGAAAACAAAACACCTGAGAATGATGACAGAATGCAAAAATTGCTAGTTAGAGAAATTATTTAAACTGCTAACTGATGTACTGTCGGAAAAAAAAGGAGGGGGATGAAGCACAAAAAAGGAGGCAAAAATGAAGCAGTAGGCAATAGCTTTTAGAGATTTTTTTTTAAAACACACTAATATATGAATATAAAATTTGTACTTGAATGGTGTTTGAAATATAAATTTCAATTTAAAACGAAATTTGCATTTGTAACTTAATGTAGGATTGACAATCAGCTTACTCTTTATTGGATTTTCCTATTTTTAACAATCTAAAGCTTTTAAGAATCGCATTAGCTTTGAAGTGCAGAAAACTAATGAATTAAAATATATGAAATCGTACTCTGATAGAATAATAATTCTTAAAAATGATTAGAAATTTTGAATTGGATAAAAAAAAACTTTTCTCTTATATCATAAGCAAAAATATACTGATTGCAAATATTAATAAATTAAACTTTTTTAAAATTGTTTCAAAAGAATGATTTATGTTGAGAAATGTTTCATATTTCTGATTGATAATTTGGTGGTAGCCACATGGTGAAAAACTGCGATTCTCATTAATCATGACGCGGAAGCAAAACTAACATAATTCATGAAATGTTAATTGAATCAAGGATTTAAAGAAGTGTTTAAAGTTCTAAAGTTTTTTAAATCTGTAACTTTAGACCTCCCAGTAATTTTGGATTTAAGTTGTATCAACAGTTTTTGCTATGCTGTTTCCAATTTTCTTGTATTGTTTTTTGTTTGTTTGACTGGATATTTGAAAAAGAAATTTATGCATCCAAATTTACTGTCAGCATGATTTAATATATTAAACTTTTTATTTTTGTTTAAATATTTATTTGTTTAGTTTTGAATTTGATTTTAAAAATATAATCAAGATGTAACTTATGCCTACAAAATTTAGTTTTTTACTTATTAAAATTGTTTTGAAGTAATTTTGCCCAAATGTAATTTTTTTTGGTTAGTTTACTTCTAAAAATCTGTTTCATGCAGTTCTTGAGTTTTATTGAAGCTGTGAATATTTATTCAGTTTTTCATGAATATTTAGGAGTCAAGATTGATGGTGATCTGGTTTATTACTCATTACAAATGTGACATCAGAATAGGTAAGCAAAATCTTTGAATTTGTTTTATAACATTTTTAGCCTTTTGTATGATTTTAATTAATTTTGAAATTTTGTATTAATTTCAGTTATGTGATAAAATCTATTGTTTGCTCTCTCCTTATAGATTTAAATTACTCTTTTGAATTTAACAATTTTGAGCTTCAGTGAAGTTTTATATATTTAAGGTTTGAAAAATGGCATTAGATGACATATTTCCAAAAATTTTTTCAACAACTATTTAGAGCAAGCATATTTATAATAATATATAACAACCAATGCTATACTTATTATAATTTAGGTATGCGAGACTTTACTGTAGATGTATTTTTCAGATTTCTCAAAACTGTTAGTTAAAAACAATGCATTAAGTTTTTATTTGATAATCATTTTACATTTTTTTTATTACATGAAGACTTAAAATGGTAAATGATTTCATAATCAATAATAATATTCGAACACTGTTTTACTGTTAAAATATTTAATGGGCAATGAATTCTAATGTTAAAAGTGTTTGGTAATCCAATAAGATTTTTTTTAAACTGCAGTTTTTGTGCCACTATTAGTTAACTATATTATTTTTGGTAGTCAATTTTTACTCAAAATGCTTAAAATAGTATTCAAAATTAATGCAAAAAATATGTTCCTTTTAATATAACAATTTGTTGCTAGAATTAAGTTTTTTTAAAGCAATATTTGGTAAGTATTTTATTATTTCATGCATTTAAGTTTACAGTATTTTATTAATGTTATTTACCAAAGCACTATAGTATAAGAATTCCATCCTAGAACATACTCATGCGTGCTCTGATATTGTGATTTGGTGATTCTTGGAATATTTTTCTGTTAGTTTTTTGTTGTAGCTTATTGTTTTTGCATCGTACAAATCAAGAAACATCTTTTATATCTAATAATTCCAGGTATGGCACAAACAGTAAACTTAAACGAATGTTATAAAAATATAGCATTTTTGTCAAAGGTTTAACAGGTTCTATAAAAAGAATAAATAAATATTACATGTATACCCCCCTCTCACTTCATGGATTGATTATTTCTATAAACATAGAATCTGCTGTAGAAATAAATATTAGTAGAGAACAAAGAGTGTCAGTGTTTTTTTTAATAGTATGATTATCTATTTCTGAGAATTTATTGTTCTGTAGAAAGTTATTTGTAGGATATTATTGAAATTCATCACGTATACATTGGTGTACTTCCATTATATCGATGCATTTAACATAACGAGAAGAAAGGTTGAAAAGTATTTTTAAACTATTACTCTAGCACCATCAAACGTGCATTTAAAAAAATACTATTTGTAAAGAAATATGATATTTTAGAAATTTGTGAAGGGTTTATTTACACATTGGTGAACTTCAAAATTTCCGATGGCGAAACACATTTTTGGTCTCAAAAATAATTGCAACATCCAAATTTTAGACTGATGCAAGATTTCTATGGCATCGAGAGAAAACGGGGAAAACACAGGGAATTCAAAAATCATCTAAAAAGCAAGTGGGGGAATTTGAAAATTTCCAGAAAAGCCGTTAAATACGGATAATTCAAAGCTTAGTTCCTCTTTTCCATCTAGAAATGTCGATCTCTGAATATTGCAAGAATAAGAGATCATAGTTGTAGCACTGAAAAACGGGAGGGGGGGGGGGTTGTGGAATCGCAGTGACTCATCCTTTTTTTTTCAGTATTGCTAATTTCGTTTTCTGTACGGTTTTCTTTCCATGAGATTCCTGGATTGCAGCTAAAGAGATGCACGGTACTCTTATAGAATAGAATAAAATTCTTGAATTAACTGTAAATAAAATTGAAGATGATTAAGCATTAATTATCTAATTTAGTTGTATAAATGATTACCTGGAATAACTAATTATTTGTATGATTATAATTAAAGGACAGTAAAAAGTGTCTGATACAACATAAGGCTATAATAGAAAACGAATCGTTAAGAACGTGCATATCTGTGCAGATATTGTATAATGCTCTTAATACTGGAAGCAAATTTTCACAAATTATTTGAATTTTATAAAAATTTAAATAATAACAGAAACAATTCAAAGTAATTAATAACTTTTTATTAAATTTATCTATAAAGGATGTTCCCTGAAAATGGATCAAGTCTTTATTTCATTAAATAAGACGAAAATTTGTACAAATATTCTTTGACTTCTGCGGAATTTAATAGTAAAAATTAAATTTAAAAAATTATTTTTTTTTCATAGTGAGAAAGTGTTAATAAGTAAAAAGTTTTTCTTGCATTCATCTATCTACACACAAAATTTTATGTTCTATTTTCGAAATTTTCTGAAATATACTTATTTTTATATTTAAAAGGACTTAACACGAATGTTTAGGAAAACATTTACTTTGGAATTGTAAATTTATTCATTACAGAAAAACTATCATATATATTTTTTAGATGAGTTTATTTTGTTTTTTATCATCTAATCATTATGATTAAAAAGGAATTTATTAATTGTTTATTATGTTCAATTGGATTGATCAGCAGTTGCAGCGCCGATTTTATCACTTATCCAGAGAAACTGGATATTTATCTGAGAGAATTACTGGTGTTTATAAAAAGGAAATAAAATTCTTTGCGAGCAATTATGTTGTTTCTAAAAGAATGGCATACTTCAGTCACAAGAAACGTTTGGGATAGTTGACGATTATTCTGTATGTAATCTTAATGCTGACCTAGTAGTAGAAGAATACAAATGTCTTTTTCCGAATTTCCACCACTCTTAACAGGAAATGTGTTAACAGAACGGTTTATTGATTATTTACAGGATCCTTACTCTTAAGAGAAGGAGAGAATGAGGCGTGTTATGCATGTATTAATAAAATTGATTGAATTGATATTCCAGCTTTATTTTTGACATTACCCTTATGCTCGAGCACAAGTGATCATTTCAGAACTCATCATTCCGAAATCGACTATGCAGTAAATATTTCCAATAACTATTCTTCATATAGCAATTGTGAAGTTCGTGGATGGTTACTAAAGTTATTGACAACTGCACAATCGACATAAAGAAATTTTCAGTTGGGCCTTACCTAAGGTAAAATCAAATCGTTCTTTTCTGAAAAATGTAATTAAAAAAGCCGTATTTTGCTTTAATCCAGAAATAAGTATTAATCTTCAAAACCACCACTTTTAGAATCCATTTTTCATTCAAGAGGATCTTGTAATACTTTAAAATATTTCGACATTATTTGATAATATTAAAGTAATTGTATCCTACTTTGAAATAAAAATTGCAATTTCTTTAAACCTTTCACTTTAATTCTAAATTCTATCAATAGATAATGCTCGCAGAATAAAGGCCAATAGAACGTCGCTCAGAAGCATTGTAAGAGGTTTACCGACAGGGGTAGTGGTGGCGACAAAGCATATCTGACAAGGGGACACGAGCAATAAATTTTCTAGAATATTTGTGAACGAAATTTCCTTTTACCGATCATCAAATGATTGTCAGTGTTTGAATCTATTTTCATGGCACTCTTGAAATTTAATTGCATTGAATTACTTCTAGAGAAAACCAGGGTTATATTTCCTTTTAAATTTTAGAGCGAAGCTCGAAATACAGGTTATAGCAATTAATCATCTACATATGCTGTAGCGTAATCATGGGGATATTTAATTTTAGATTTTATTGCATATTTTGTTAATATATATTTGCAAACATAATTTTATGTAATGTTTCAATATGAAAAATGCACATTTAAAAAAGCGCAATTAAATTTGTATTAATCATTAAGCAGAATTTAGTCAGAGAATTATCATAATAAAACAAGCATAATGGGTTAAGAAAACTTGCAAATTCATTACCGCGAAGTAACAACTGGATATATTAAATGACGATTCTTTTCTGAACTATTCAGTATATTCTGAATCAAGGAAACTACCCTTCGCCCTATTTATGTATAATGCAAATGCTGCAGTTTTTTAATTCCACCCATAATGATCGAAATGGTGGATGATTAAAATTAAATTTTTCATTTGTCATTATTAATTAAAAATTTCATTTTTTATTAGTCATTATTTTATCTTAGCTGATCAGGTAGAATTCAGAAACAAGGAAAACTATCCTATCGCCATGTTTATCTCTACTAATATTAAGGATGTTTGTATTGGAACTAAATTTTGCCGGAAAAAAATATTCGGCAAAATGCAGTATGTTATTCTGCTGTCACATTGTCAGTTATACTACCCGAAAAGTGCAATTTATAAGCTGAATGAACACGACATATACATCGAATGTCTCAATTAATCGGACTTTCCTCGTCGATATCCACTGCATTGCTTTCTTTATAAGTCAACCAAAAATTACCGGCGAAATGCGACATCGTATTGACTTGCCTCTCCATAGCCTATTTTGCCAACTGGAGTCACTCTGCTAAACTATTATTTGGAATTTTCGACTATTTACAATATACGAACTTAAAGATAGTTTTTTAACTATCATATTCGTTAATATCTAGCCCTTCACAAGCATTGAAGACATTTGCCAACTTAATTCCAAATTTCTCTACGACGGAAGATGGGAGTAGTTGGGACACCGCTTAATTTTCGGTGACAAATGTTAAAATGGGGAATTCTTCCTTTGTGGTCTTGGATTGATGGAAATTAACAACTCTTTTTATTTCTTTTCCTTGTACAATATATATGCCTGTTATAGATTTTTAGATTTCGCATAAACATCGAATGTAAAATGGATATCCACTGATTCCTTTGATGACCTGTTGGTATATTAACTTTAGGATGATTAATTTTACATAAATTTGCTAGCACAATGAATACAAAGCATTTTATTTTCAGTATTTCGGATAAAAATATCAATGGTGATGAAACTTGAAATTCATTCCTTTGAAATTTTAATCGGATTGGCTGCTAGAAAACTGCACCACTTCTGCAATTTTTGGTAATAAAGCATTAAAGGTGTTTATCATGATGTTCCTGTGTTATTAATGAGATTGCTAAAAAAGATCCTATTCTTTTTGAAGATGTTTATTTTCCCGTTTTGAAAATAGGTTAAAAAATGCTATTGTGTAAATATTTTGCGTACAAAATGTATACTTTTATCCATGTGATTTCATAGAACGTTGAGAAAAATCAACTCGTTTCTTCTACACTAGAAATAAACATTGGATGAATGGAATATTTTGCATAATTAATTTTTTTTTATGTATAATGTCTATTTCAAATCTTATTTTTAAAGATACACGATATAATATATTTAATCACTGCTCAGAAGTGAAGCTTTTTAAGAAAATTTCTTGATTTCCTACAATGTTTTGTAATCTGAACATGAATTTAAAGAAAATTATTTTACTTCATTGAATGAAAGAAATGATGAAGATAACATTAAACAAAGCCTTATTAATGTTTTGCGAAAATTACTGCTTTCCATAATTCTTAAATCCATTCATTACTATAATTTGTAAAGTTATTTTCTTTTATGTACACCTTATGGAAGGATGAAAGGCTAAGCATGTAGTTAGTTATCAAGGCAGGGGGCTAAAAACGTCAATCCATTAAAAAAATGGGTTTTCAAGATTTAGTAAAAGCAAGTTAATGATAACTGATGTCAAATATAGGTTGACAGATATGAAAATTCGCTGTAGCAGCGAGATTGAAATTAATAATCTTTATTAATTTTATTGAAAAAATTTTGGTCCTAAATTTTAGATAATATTTTTACCCTTTTGTCGACTGACGCTCAGATTGTTATATTTAATGAAACACCTGAATTCACTATTGAATAAAAATCAAGATGACTAGTTTCATGGTGTAGTTTTGGAGGTAGTATCATAGAATAAGCATTGAGAAAAGAGTAATATCAAAACAAAATAGTAATCAGTTTATTTCATATTTTCAAGAAATTATTTAAATGGAATTAGGGCTATGCCCCAAGTACCATTTACACTTGAGACCATTTAATAATATATAATTACCAAGTGAATATTTTGCTGAATATTTGATAGCAAACGTCTATTTCTGCCTTGTGCACGTTTCCTGATTTAAATTCTGAATATTTGCTTTAAGAAATCTTTCTGATGGGATGTAAAGCATCTGAAAATATTTAAGACAGTGTTGAATCAAAAACTTTAGAATAATGTAGTGGTATTATACGATAAACGACAAATTTAATAATGTTATTAATATTCTGATTGGAATGCAGTTTCTTAGCAAATAAAAATATTCCTAGTGTGCAGCCAAATGTCTTTAAAAACACATTTTTAAGAATGCTTTATTCACTTTGTTTGTTTTATTAAATAGTATAATCTCTAATGATCTTATATATATATATAAATTCTGATTTGAATCCTAATAAATTTTTTGATTTTTATTTTCATTTAGCCCATATTAATTTTATTTGAAAATGTTCTTTTATTTCCTGGTCTAGTTCAACTTATTTATTAATAATTTTATTTAATAATTCTACACACACTCTATAAAATGCCCATTCTAGCATTTCTCATGCTCCAAGATATGAGGTAAAAAAAACCCTTAATGCTTACAACATTCTTTAAAAGATACTTAAATTTCCATTTTCTGGAACACGCATGGCAAAGAATTCCCTATCAAAATCTAATAGTAAAACCAATGAAGGGAAATTTTTTGTCTCTTCTGCACTTTTATTGCGTTACAAACGGTCGTTAGTTTTATTATTTATATTATTAGTTTAAACTAACATGTTCTATTTATATCCATTTTAATACAATTTAAAAGTTCGTAAGCTCGATCACTCAGTGATTTTGGCGTTATATCTGAATAATATTTAATAGTTTTTTTAACTTATTGCATTTAATTTATTTAACTTGATATTAAGCTTCATTTAAACTGATGGAACTGCATTATACTTTGCTACTTGCTTTATTTTAAACCCGAATGTGTTGCACTTGCTTGACTGCAAGCTTGGCGTGATTTTTTTCTCTCCGATATAAGTGTATATATAAATATCATTGGCCGACTAGTAATTATGTATTTATTACTAGTTCGAATATTTTGGTAAAAAAGAAATAACATCATAAATAATAAGAAAATTTATTATTTATGTTATTTCTTTTTTACCAAAATATTCGAATCGTGTTGTATCGCTAACTATATTAAATCATCATTGTGAATGAAATATTGAAACTAAAATGTATGTTTTATTGAAAAAGTATATAGTAAGATTACATAAATGTGGTAGAAATAATTGCTTTTTATAAATTTTAATTAATATCTAAAAAGAAACTAGCGGATATTCTAAAGATAAAACTATCAAAGAAAGAAATTCTATCTTTACAGATAAAACTTTCATCTGAATGTCAACCTTTATTAATCAATTGCGGTATGTACCTACCCTAGAATCACCGTTTTCGTCAATATTTCAAATCTTTTTATCATTTTGTATTAAAGTCAACACAATTACAATTCCAAAAATGATTTACTTTTTTTCTCTGCGGTAGTTAGAAGCATAGTTACTAGCAAAATTATAAATCCGAAGTGAAATATTGAAATCTGACATCAATGAAGGGAAGGTATGAGGTTTAAAATTGGGTTCTTGAAGAAAATTTGTATAGCGGTAGTATACATTTAGAATATTCATTAAAATATGAAGACTCAATAACGAATTTGGAAAATTTCAATAAAGCTTCTTTAGTTATGTATTTCTGTGAGCGATTGCTGGACCAGTATAGTGGTTAGAACAATGGCGAAGCATTTACGAGACACAAGTTTGATCTCAGGCTAGGTTCTTTTTCTTTTCTTTCTAAATTATATCGAAATAATTAACAGTTTTAATTAATATCTTTTTCTTTTTTTATGCAAAAATAAATATTTATTCTCCTATTTCTTGGAATGTAATTTAATTTTTAGAAAGAAAAATAATTATCAATACGAATGCATTTTTTTAAGTATTCAAAAAAAAAAAAGTCTTAGGTCATTTTTACATTATTTGTTTTTATAAAAGTTATTTTTATCCGTTTGAGATAATGACAGAAGTATTTGAACATATAATGTAAAATTAAAGATGTTTTTAGGTAAATAAGAGAAATTAAATGTTTATTTAAAGAAGAAAAATAATTACTTTTAATCAATGCAAAATAAATAAATTATGTTTATTTATTTATTTAAATCAACAAACTCAGCTATTGATGCTTTGAAAACGAAAAATCAGTTTGAAATCAGTTATATTAATTTTGCTTAGTAAAATAACAATAATAAAAAAAGGAAAATAAATAAACTTTTCAGGAAATGAAAATCGACCATACCGAATGCCGGGAAGCAAAAGATTGTGCGACAGATTTTGAGTTAGCCAAGATTTAGGATGTGTCGCAAAAAAAGTACTTTAACTCTCAGATTCTCCCTAAATCAGGTGGCTCATGTGGCGTACACTTATTTCGATAAGAAACATGCGACTGGCTCTCTCTATTTATATATCAGCTCTATGGTTTTAATACATCAGTCCACTTTGGATAGCTTAATATTTTTATTCTTGATTACTCAAAATGATTATGATGAATTTTACAAGTGATAATTCAATGAAAAAGAAGGAATTTATATTACATGAGGAAGAACATGTGTTGTTCTGAATGATCTTTTCAACCTTTTCGTGTACATTTGACATTTATAGGGAAATACTTGCAGTTTTCTCAGAGTATCATTCTTTTTCAAGCTTCTTTCCAGTCTTTCATGACTGATGTCTTTGAATTAACTTTAGCTGCTAACTACCACCGGAAGAAGATAGAGTGCCCTCTCGTGGAGTGAAATTACTGCAAATGTATTTTAATATTTAAGAAAGCTTTTTTGCATTAAATCTGAACCTTTTTTAAATTTCAATGAATAACAAATTCTCGGAATAAAATAGCTTTTTGCTGATTAAAATAGTTAAAGTATTGGCAAGGCGGGGCAATCTTTCTCTGTCAATGTTAAAAATATAAGAATCTGAGTTCAACTGACCCTTCCCCTGTTTAAAAATTTTAGATTGCTTTCATATCTGAAAAATCGTGCAACTCCACAACAGTTAATCGTAACACAGATATTTTGTTCATTACCAATATAGCCATAGAATTAAAGGATAAGCTAATTAAAAGATATTTCACTTAGATGTTTTTAATTGAATATCAATTTCGTTAATTATATTAGTAAATAAGAGTTTGTATGGAAAACTAAAAAAATATGCATCAAGTTAATTAAAATTTTTATTGTTCTTAATGAAGGTTAAGAATTCTGTAAATTAAAACAAATATTTAATATTTTTTTATCATTATCATATTTCGATATACATGGTATAAGAAAATATTTTTAGGATTCAGACTGGCTTAAGAAAAGTATTTCATTTAACTTATTGGATAAATTTACTTTGATTAATTAACTAATACATCAAAGTACATTATTTTGTGTGATGTAAGAAACTGAAGCATCTAGGATTTTGTCTTATTGAAAAATTTGTGAGTACTTATGCCAACCAAAGTTAACTTCATTCCAAAATTGATGAATTTAGTGATAAGCATACCTCCCATAGTTCTAGAAAGGATTCAATAGTATGGTACTATTTTTCGTAAAATAATAATAACTAATATTGATGCATCTAAAAAAATTGATTTTTTTAAAAGAATATCTAGAAAAAATGTGTTAGATTTTTGTTTTGTTCAGTATTGCTCTTTACATGCATCACTTGCAGTAAAATAGAGACCTGGAAAAAGAAGAAAAGAAAGAGAAAGATAAGTTAAAAAGAGAATTGTTTCTTAAATCAGAATTTAAAAATAATCCTAAGTACTCTAATTTCATTAGATAATTAAGTTAAACTTTAAATGATTGAATTCAAAGCATTTTAATTATTCTATAACAAATAATAAAACTAATAGATAATAAATAATAAACTATCAAACTGAATGATTTTAAGTAGAAATAGAGATACAACGATAAAAAGAAGCGAAATTACTTATCATTTTGAAACATTCACTGGTAAATAGAAGAGCAAAAAATACAAGTATATTTTCAGAGTTCTAAAGTTTTTGAAACCATGGGATTACAACGAACTTAATATGATTGTGAAAATGATATATTTTAACAACTAATTGTTAAGTCCTCTCTATGTATTAATAATCTTGCTATTGGGCTAATAACATTGGTACATAATTTTAGGAGTTGTAGAAATATTTAAAAAATACTCCTTTAAAAGATTTCATTGAATATTTTATGAAAAGTATATATAGTATTAATATTTTTATGAAAAGAAAAGGTAGAAGCCACAAGATCCACGACCAATCAAAATCAGTGATCTTTACTTTCAGAGTATAGTGTCCATTATTACTAATTTCTTATGTAGAAGATATATCTATATTATTATAGGTGAGTTTTCTTTTCCTTCCCTTTTTTCGAAGTATGATTCGCAATAAAAATTATTCAGGAAAATTGACCTTTGGCCCACTAATCATGTTACAGGTATGCAGTTTTTTTTAAACTAGTAAGAAATTGATTCATTTTAAACCATTACATTATAAATTTTATTTTTAATTTCAAAGCATTCTGTTTGAGCGAAATAATTTCCAAGTATCATATGAACTTAATTCAGCATAAAAATAATTTCATTGTTTTTAATCTCACAAAACTTTCATTAATTACTAAGCAAAATCCTGATGGGCTTTTATTTTCTTATCATGCAGTATTGTATAAAAGGAATTTCATATTTTTCTCTAATTCAGATTCCTTTTTGATTTTTATGAATAGAACGATGCAACAGAAACAATTGATATGCTTGAAAATATATGTTTTTGGTTAAAGTTTATGAATAAAATTTAAAACGATATAACGCTTAAATTTCATTGCATAAAAAAAAACAGCAAAAATTATTCGGGTATAGTGCCTTTACTTATATTGCTTGTTTGAGGCGATTTAGGATGCTTACGGGAATCTATATAGGATTGAATATGTGCCCCTTGACAGTGATTGATATATGGTTTCGTCAATTAATTATATATCGTAACTTGGAAGAATTGAACCCCGGAGAAAACTTTTAGCTGCCCAAATAAATCATTTGTTTGTAATAATAATAATTAAAATAAAACGATTTTTTATGCTATTTATTTTGATTGCAATTAGGAACTCTTAGAATGTTTTATATGCGCATAAAATAGGTTTTAATTTTTTTAGTAAAAAAAATGAAAACTCTTTCTTAATGATAATTTTTTTAATTATCATTTATTGAATTTGATTAAATCATATATTTAAGGGAGGAGCGGGAATCTTTCAGATGGCTCTCCTTTACTGTTGACTCATATTGAACCGCCGTCCTATTTCAACTAACACACATCGTCAGCCTAGGCTCTTTCCAATAGATTTCAGCTTGAACTATGCGCAGAGAATTGAAGACGATAGGAATGCATTGTCGAGTGCCTGCGAGAAAACCACTCATTTCTGCCTGACACGCAAAAATTCGTTTGCAATGGTGTTGGGAAAGAAGACATTGGGCATCTGAGGATTGGAAACTGGTAACATGGTCGGATGAATCACGCTACGCCTCATTTTGCATTAATGGAAGACGTCGAACCCCACGAAGCCATGAATCAATCTTCCTTTACTCGCACTGTGCAAGGATTTGGAGGGAGCATCATGATATGGAGCATGTTCTGCTGCATTGGAAGTGGTGCCCTGGTGTTCCTCGCGAGTAAACAAACAGCCATGCGACACCTAGATATATTGGGAGATCAAGTGCACCTTGCAATGTTGCATTTTTATCCGGATGGCGACGAATACTTCATGGACGATAATGCAACTATACATCGTGCCAGAAGTGTTCAACATTGGTTCACTGAGCATCAATCTGACTTCTAACACCTTCCCTGGCCACCGCATAGCCCGAATCTTATCCCCATAGAAAATATGTGGGATATGACGGAAAGACGCATCCGACAGCATTCTCCTCTTCCATCTAATTTACAAGATCTAAAAAGTTGCATAGCCAATGCATGATATTCTCTGGATGTAAATGCACTCCCGAATCTTGTAGACTCGAGGCAGAGCAGTTATCCGTGCAAAAGGTGCTCCAATAAAATATTGATCTTAAGTTTCTAATTCATTGGAAAGTGAGTGTATCTGTAACAAAGTAAAATTTTCATACACACATACAGGGTGGTAAAAAAAATTCCCCTATGTATGAAACCCTAGCGGCCTATCCGCTCAACCAATCGAACCAAAATTTCAAACATGGTTGTTTGAAGGTATGAACTGGAGATTGTGATGGTTCTAAACAACTCAGAGGTTACGGTTACAGTGAGAGAATTTCGAAATTTTCGATTGACAACACCCACTTATTTCTTGCGCAAATTGATCAGCGTATTGAAAAAACACAAATGGCGTTGAAACTTTAGCGTGTGACAAAAATTGCCGGAGTTTAAAACATTTGAGAAGAAGAGCATTATAAAGTGCCAATGGCATCACAAAGAGGAGGAGCTTTGACGCATTTTGCATGATTCACAGGGTTGGTAGAAGTACCAATTGCAGAACACCACGTACAAAACATTGCTTGTGGAAAACCTTTTTAAAAGCATCGTGAGAAGAGTGTTTTCTCAGTCAGATGCTCAATTGCACCAACAAGATGACACTTAGAAAGAAACAACGAGGTGAATATATGATGATGATGTCGTGTCCGCTTTTTTACCGCGGAAAGAGGGGTGCAGTAGCTTCTGAGGGTATGTACCCCTGAGCACCCGAGGGCAGAAGTCTGACTTCTAGCTCAAATGAAGATGAAACACACACACATACGCTTGCACAGCCCCTTTTTACAGGGGGGGCACATTCACACATCTCACAGATAGCACACAGAAGAACAACCATGCCCGAACCGGGACTCGAACCCGGGACCTCCAGAACACGAGGCAGATGCGCTACCTCTGTGCCAGCAAGCAGGCAGGTGAATAGATAAAGCTGTTTTATATGAATGCAGAAAATGCAGCCGAAGCAGTACGAATTTACCGGCGAAATCCCAAACTAAGACGAGGTTCATGTTCTGTAAGAAGTGTACGTGATTTAGTAAGAAAGTTTGAAGAATCTAGATGCATTTGCGATCTGCCTCAATCCGGGCTACCATCGGTTTAAGTTGTTGTGGAAGTGCATAACACGATTACTGCAGGTTAATCGCATACTGCAAGAAATGTTGCTTGCAGTTTGGTTGTACCAAAAACCACAGTTCTCAGGCTTCTGCGTTCTGTTCTTCGGATGTTTCCTTATTGGTTTCAGAGCGTCTAGATGTTGCAGTTTAGAGATGAGCAACTGCGTGTGGACTTTGCAAATTTTTTTCCTCATCAGATATGATGAAGTTGACAGAGGGCCGCTGCGGATAATATGAACCGATGAGGCAGACTTCTCTATAACTGGAAACGTTAACACCAAGAACTGTTCTCACTGTGCTGACAAAACCCCTCACCTCAACCAGTGCCTTTACATGAAACCAAAGTGACTGTGTGGTGCGGCATCGCCAGCACATTTGTTCTCATTCCGTGCTTCTTCGAATTGGTCACTACCAGAGTTTTAAAATCGTTCTCTGTCACAAGTGCTCAGATGTAAATCAATGTTGCAGAATTACGTTATTCTTGAATTGCAGCAATGAAATGTCATTAGCGACATTATATCGATACAAGGTGGAGCTGAACTATACGGTGCGCTGTGTTCGACCAATTTTGCAACAACACTTTGATGATAGAGTCATCTCTCGAAACTTTGCAGTTTCGTGGTCACCGCAATCTCCCGACCCACTCCTATAGATTTCTGGTTCTAAGGTGTACACGCCTGGTCCACAAGAGGTGTCAGAACTGAAAGATGTCATAACACGTGAATTATGCAGCAGCTCCTCCTTTCATGTTACGTTCGGCATTGTTGTCCACAATCTCGCGAATGCAATGCGATGTCGTCTGCGGACGTGATCACGTTGAAAACTTGTAATTATAACTTTCCATTCCAATAAAAAAAAAATTTTTTCTTTCCTCTGTGTGCTGTCATTAGCCCTTTAAAATGCTTTACACATGCAGTTTTCGTTACACACTAATCGTTCCAACGCCATTTGTGGTTTTTCAATACGCTAATCAATTTGCGCAAGGAAAAAGTGGGTGTTGCTAGTCGTAACCGTGAGCTCTGCGTTGTTTAGAACCATTACAATCTCCAGCGCATACCTTCAAACAACCATGTCTGGAATTTTGTTTCGATTGCTTGAGTGGATAGGCTGCTAAAGTTTTATATATAGGGGAAGTTTTTTTTTTATCACCCTATATATATTTCAATGTCAAGGTCTCTTTCATATAAAATATTTCAAAATGTAAATATCGTATGAAACTTTATTTTAATTATAATGTCATACCAAATCTGTTTGCAGTTTCTCGGAAATTTCAAAATTTTGCCAAATAGCTCTTAAAAATTGCTGAAAGCCAATTTACTCCTTTACCTATAAATAATATTTAAAAAATGAGACACGATTTAGTTAAGCATTGTAAATGACAACTTAAATATGCGTTTACAATTTGGAATATAGATGTAGCCATTTTTACTATTGTATTTCATCAAATCAAGTAAACGAAAGTAGTTGACTTTTTTAAAAATCAATTTTTTAAACAATAGTTATTAAATCATCAAAGCAATTCTTAAATTTATAGAGTATTTTTTATGTAACTAGATAAAATTCATCGTTAAATATATTTTCCAATGTTTGTCTATTTTAAAATAAACAAATCTTGGGCACTTTATGTTTGTTTACGCGAAGTGCGCATGCACAATGGGAATACGATTTTTAATTAAATTAAAATTATTTATTTGATTAATTTTTACGAAACCTTCACTGAAACATTTGTTATGGTTCAGATTGTTTATGAGCAAAGTTTTAGGAAAATCTGTTGCATATTTTGAATTTTTATCGTAAACAAATATTGGTGTTTCAGTTATCTAGATTGATAACGCTTTACAATAGTTAAATTTTCTTTTTGGAAATTTAAAAGGAAATTTTTTTCAATGAGCAGATATAAAAATGAGGAAAAAAAAAAATTGTTGACTTGAAGTTTGTTTGCTAGAACAAACACAGAATAAATTATTTTCTACTCGACTAATATCTGAAGGTGGTCAAACTATTCATTTGAAAAATAAGCCCCTGAGGTGATTTCTTGAATTGTCTATCCTGTTTCACACATTACAATGTTGCATATACAATGCTATTGTTTAAACTCAAAGGGAGGCTTGTAACCGACTCTTTTAATAAGTAGTATTTACGATAAATTGACTGATACTATGTAGAATCACTCGTGCATTTAAAAGGGAGTTCTTCATTTCTATGTTCACTCATCATACGATCGTTGAGATGACTGAAAGAGAAGTTTGTTCATCTTTATTGCCATCACTTCTTTTCCTTGCAAACATTTAGCTATGTATTGTTATACGCTATATAATACAATACTCAAAACATTTAAAGAATATTGAGGCTATGGGCTGATCTTACAGTTGGAGAATTATTTGAATGATTATCGACAGACGTACTAGGTTAAATGAGATAAAAATGTCATTTGCTTGGCAAAAAAAAAAAAAAAGTGTTTTATTGAGCATTTGGGTACAAAAGGAAGAAACTACAATTTGTGCGTAGGAAAGAAAGAGAGAAAAATGTTTCCTCAAAAGAAAATTGTTTTTTAGTATGGTGTATAGTTTCCCCGGACGGTCAGTAACGATAAACACAATTGTAGCATCGTGTCAATGAGGCTATTAGTAAGGGGGTGGAGTATTCTATCACACTTCTCAGGAGAGCTCTTTCCAGTTCTTGGAAAGTTTGTGGCGGTGGTAGACATCCAGCTAATAATCTGCCTAGAATGTCTCAAACATACTCGATTGGGTCCATGTCCAGAGAACATGCTGATCAATCCAGTTGTTTTCAGGGCCCGACTTAGCCTAACTGAGACCCGGAGCAAAAACCTCTTTTGGGGCCCCTCTGTCCTTTACTACTTTAGTAATGCAGAACCAAACTTCATTACTGAAGAAGAAGAAACGTAAAAAAAACTTTATATTCAGTTTGGAGGTCCCCTTTGGTGTGCGGGCCCGGGGAAACTGCACCGTATGCCCCTGCCTTAGTCAGGCTCTGTTCGTATGATCCCTTTCTCCAAAAGGAAATCATTCACCAGATTAGCACGATGTGACCTGCAATTGTCGTCCATTAATATGGTCATCTCCAATTGCTGCAGTGTAAGGGACTACAATATGTCTTAGAATCTCATCCCTATATCTGTTACCCGTCAGAGCTCAGTTTCGAATGATATGGAGATGCCATGCCCACCAATGGAGATGCCAGCATAGACAATCACTCCTCCCATTGTCAAATCTTATACTTTCGTACACGAATGCATGATTGTTTCTACTGCTACTTTAAGTCCAGATTTTCATCTGGAGGGAAAGTAGGCGTATTTTCATAGGCGTATGAAAATACGCCTATTATTAGCCTGAACGGGCCTATTTCATACGCCTATTATTAGACTGAACATAATAATAGGCGTATTTTCATACGCCTATTATTAGACTGAACGGGAAAACGGAACTCGTCAGAGAAAATAATGCGCCATTCATTTCTCCTGCTGTATACATGCTCTGTTGCTCACACCTTGCGGCCGCGACGGTGCCTAGCTGTTAACGTAACACACAGCATTGGTCGGCAAGCATACAGATCTACATCGTGAAGACAATTTCGGACAGTTTGTGTCGAAACTGTCGTGTTAAGGCCCTATCACAGGGCAAAATATCGTCAGCACTTTCGTCGGCAAACGACGACGAAAGTGACGTCACTTGAGGATTTGCTAACTGGTAAACCTAAAAACTTAGGTTTACGTTATGGTGTATTTATCGCTCTTTATTCTTTTCTCCTATTAAGTGAATATCAGAAATTTTCTCATTTCATACTTTGTCAGACTTTAATCAAGACGTTGCTTAAATTTATAATTAAATCCTGGATAATTTCTTAAAGTGATCCCATTAGCTTTCAATGAATATAAAAGCCCATGGTAGCAATAACAGTTGTAATTTTTTTAAAAAATTCAAACAATCTTGGAATTTGTAGCTATGTAAATTACGAAGCCAATGGAATAAAATTCCATTGCTTTAATAAATTGCAAATCTATTGATGCATTATTGAATTTATTGGAATTGAATCACTTCTGCTTCAAATTTAATTTTTTGAGTGCTTAATACAATGAATATAATAAGGATTGTAAAATGAGACAAGTTGTACATTTATCGAATTTAAAAATACTTTTCAAGCCATTTTTTCTTTTGAATGTCTTTTTCATTTCTAATAGTATCAATCTTATTGTCAGTTATTGTAAATATTTATCGTACCATTCAACTAATTGTAATGTTTTCATCAAAATTAATAACAATGAAATCTGAAAAATGATAAAACTTTTTAATTATTCTTATTAACAGTTTTGTAATTATTTTTGTAGTAATAATGACTAGTTAGTAGTAGTTTTTGTAGTAATAATGGCAATTATTTCTAATTTATCAAAATTAGTAACAATAAATTCTGTAAAATAATGAAACTTTTTAATTTTTCTTAGTAACAGTTTTGTAATTATTTTTGTAGTAATAATGACAAGCAAAAAAAAAGGTGCTTTTGTGTTTGTATTTTATAAATTCCTATAAATTTATCTTATCAATATTAAATTTAAAACAAAAATATATTGAAAAGAAAAATGATTTGTGGTTGTGCATTCAATTAAGCTTAAAAGGTGCATACCATCATCGATAGTGCTGAAATTTTAAAATCATTTTTAAGTACCTTTAAAGTGCTTATTTTTCTAGAAAAGTGCAAATAAAACAAAAGTTGATAAATAAAATAGAAGAGGGGTACCAATACATTTAAAATAAAATTAAATAACTTTTGAAATCTAATGATTTTTGTTTGTATGAAAACTGATATTTGTTGGATTCATCTCGACAAATTTTAGGTTTTGTGTACATAAAAATAAAAACTACTGTGTCTAGATGTGCAGTACAAATAATTAAAGTTAGGAAATTGAAATATGGCAAGAAATTGATTCTAGGACATAAAAAATTCACTAAGAACGTATTTTTTTGAATTTTAATTAAAAATAAAAACAATATTTAAAAACATTACCACCATATCATTGATTACCAAGCATTTTTTACTCTTTTAAATTTGATTGAATGTTTTTTCCCTCCTATTTATTTTTAAAAATTAATTTTTGAGAAAGTATATTTAACTCAATTTGTATTTATCATTCTTTTAATTAATTTTTATTTTCCCAAACAAGTTCAAAATGATAAAACAATTAATTGAATAGGATTCTTCACTTGATAAATATTGGTAAATTCTAAGGCATTACACTATTTAGACTCGCTCATTTCTAAAATTGTTCTTTAAAAAAATTTGTTAAATGTTTTGTTTTCATTTTATTTGCAACTATAGAGCTTTTTTTTTTTTTTTGAAATCTTTGTGATAAATAGGAATCATTAAATAATTTTCATTCAATAATAACATTCAAAAAATATTTTTCCAAAATATGTTATTGCATTTTCCTTAGTTTTTTTTCAAAGCTAAAGTATTAAAACTTCATTTATCTTTACATAGATATTAAAAAACAGGTTTGTCGTAAAATTTTAAATTGCCTAGCATTTAAATAAAATAATAACCTCCACATTACATCAGGAATGAGAAGCAATAAAACACTTGTTTTTTAATCTATTTCCAAATGTGTGGTTATTCTATGCACCTTTCTCAATGCAAATGTATAATCAGAAATATCATTCTAAATTAACTGTTAATTTGTTAAATTTAAAAGAAAAAATGTGGAAAAAGAAGCCTGAATTTTATTGTCTATCATACAAAAGGTGATTTAGTTTTTTTGTTAATGATAAAAGTATGATCATTTTTATATTTTTGTCAAAACCAAATATGTTTTATATTTCTGCAACATTGCAGGAACATCTAAGTATTAAAATCACTATTATATTTTTCACTCTAACATTGGAGTTAAAATTTTTTAATTTTATAGATGCGGTTTACAAACTATTTAAGGAATTACTATAATCAAAAAATTATACTATTATTTGAATAAATAGACTGAATATGGTCAAATATATTTCACAAAAAGAAAACAATTCCCATCAGCATTAATATTTTTTTAGTTACTTAAAAATATTCTGTTGAATCTCTGAAAATTCCATCACAAGTTCGAAGATTCTTCTAGAGAAGTATTTCCCATACGGTGGTATCTGTTTTTTGGGCAAGTGAGAGCAATAAGTTGCCCCACAAAATGGGGAAAAGATACCGAAGTTTCACTTCGCTTTTTTCATTCTGTCGAAACTATTTTTAGTGTTTAGTCGACAACCGACGCTATTCCCTGCACACTACGTCACTGCCAAAGTTTCCCATGATTGGTTGAATTTCGTTTGCAAACGATATTTCCGTCACTATCGTGGACATTTTGAAACCGGTTAAAAAAAGTTGACGATGATGGAAAACTTGCTTGACCGGTTGCCAGCGGGCACAAATCGACAACTATCGACGAAAGTGCTGACGGTATTTCGCCGTGTGATAGGGCCTTTAGTAGCTGAGCAAAGGTGTTGTTAAAGAAAAGTGGCATCCATATATCGGTGTCTTCGAGCCGTTAGCGTTAAATAACTGTCTTTGTTGGACGTTGTTGCACGTCTACGCCCTTGCCCTGATCTTCAACCTGTATTTTCAGTCTCTTAAATACGGCTCCAGATCCTGGAAATCATACTTTGTTACTCCCCCCCCCCCTCTAACCGGCCAATTGCTTTCCAAGCTTCTGATTTGTTTAAATGACTTCGTTGAGACATCGCACCCATCGAAACAACCCGCCTACTAAATGTCGATCTTTCTTTCTCCGCTTTGTCTTACATTAAGTTGAAAGCCAAATCATATTTGCTGCCGCTAAAGGTTCATCTTCGTCGTCAAACTCAAAACTTGCATACTGCGAAGTTTGATCGCCATTCTTCTTCCATTTTATGCAAATAAATAATTAAATAAAGATAAATGCTTATACAGTTATTTTTTACAAGACTTGTAATATCCTTTAATTGTTTTGAGCAGTGTATTTAGACAGGATGACACCGGAAACGGTGAATCATCAACCAAGCCCTTTTATCTTTCGCCCAAATCTTTGACCTTACAATCAAATTCTACGTAATTGTTTGGGGAAACGAGAAGAATATTGAATGTTATCTTAGCAAATGGATTTCCACAGATTTATCTATAAAAGGTTTATGTTAGCTGATTTATTTACAAATGGTGGTCACCCACTTAGTGGTTTATCCCCTCCCTCTACTTATAAATGAGTGACTTAGAGGTGTTTCAAACCTGTTGTAAAATTGACGCAATATTATAATTTTGTTGTATCCAAAAATTGAACAGTCTTCATTTTTAAGTGTACGTGTTTATTTTTTAGTAACCTGTTTTACTGTCACTTCATCACAAACTTAGCATTTTCATTATTAAACAATTTTTTTAGGTGCTTAGATGGAGTTTTATAAATATAACTGATTCATTATCTTTATAATACTGCTAAGATTTGGTCAAGAATTTAAAATTTTGCAGAGCTATTTGGCATTTTCATATTTGTTAACGAAACATTTTATTTTAATTTTGGTTAACTTAAAAATTATTATTTATTTTATTTTATTTTATTATTTTATAATACTTTAACTCGTTTTTACTTAAAAATAATTACCCTTCACTTTTTTGTACTTCATCAGATTCTGGGACCACAAAATGTTTGTCTTCTGTTGAAAAACGTTTCAGATTAAAACAGCTTCGGTTTTTAATTATTGCGCTTATCTACAGTACCCTCTTTCATTCGTGGTTAAAAAAGTGTGTGCTTTGTTACTATGCATGCACAGCAGAAGTATTATGAATTGGAGGGTAACCAAACCTTCCAGAAGTTTTATCCGTATCTGAAAATAGACATATTGTCTCCACGCGGTTACTCGGAACATTGAAAGCTTAAAAAAAATTATATTGTTGGTGCATTTGAATTATATATGCAGGAATGGGTGATTTAATTTATTCGTTGAAAAAAATTGTGCTGTATTTACTTTTTTCACGTACATGAGTGGCCTTGTTTAACCCAACTTTTTTTAACTCTTGCAGTTTATATATATATATATATATATATATATATATATATATATTCCACTTTTCAACGAACATTTAGAAACATTTGAAGATTTTTTTGTTAATTGTGTTACAATGTTTTTTTTTATATTATAATGCTTTATTACATTTTTTTTTTCTTTTCTAGTTCAGCCCCAACCTCGAACCCACACCCTTGTTGGAAAATTTCATAGAAACTTACTCACTACTCCCTTATTCTTAAGACATACGTTTAATCAAATATTTTTGAGGCCAGAGATGATTACTAAGGCAGTTCTAGAATTTAAGAGGAAAGTATATTGTAGTATAATATCTAAAAATCCAGGCAGAAGAAACAGGTATAAAAGGTTCAAAAGCAACTCAGAGGAAACTAGTCAGTTGAGGGAACAGCCTGGTACAAGTACCCAAGGCATGACTAGTCACATGACTGACCAACCAGGGACCAGCACTGGGGGAATAACTAGTCGAATGACTGACCAACCAGGGACCAGCACTGGGGGAATAACTAGAAGAATGGCT
>JAOUZG010053000.1:323636-380580 GCA_026289955.1 Argiope argentata
GTGTGTGTGTGTGTGTGTGTGTGTGTGTGTGTGTGTGTGTGTGTGTGAAATAATATGGTGTAATTTGTGCTTTATTTATATAAAAAGTTATATTTAACTCGGAGTTCATTAATAAATTTGATACATACTCAGTATTTTCATTAGTCTTATTCCTGATATGCATACAGAATCATATTTATTTAACTTTCCGAATAATAAGCTCTTATTTCAACTTACATTTACTAAAATATATTAAATCATTAAATTTAAAAATACTGAATATTCATTAGGAAATAAGTGAGAAAAGAAGATAATTTTTATTTAAAATAATTGCGTGACTGCTTTTGAATTTCATTGGACTAGCTGGCCTTGTTAACATAAAAAGCTAACGAGAAAAGTATGGAGAGGTTGAAGTGATAACTTTTTAGAAAACGAAACGTGCCGTGATTTAAAAGTAGTATTATGCCGTTTTTAAAGTTTCCCCGTTGCGTGAATTTGTAATGTATTGGATATTGAATATTGCGTTAATTGTATGGAATTGCGGAATTATTGATATCGCTAGAATTGTTTAAAGAAAATGTTTTAAATAACATAAAAGCATTTTTATGCATTGATTTTTTAATATTTGAGTAGTCTTATTGATTTATAGTTTGCATCGTAAATTTATCTGCCTTAAGAAATTTTTCAAAACTTTGAGTATGTATGTATCAGAAATAAATAATTGAAGTATGGTTTTTTTAATAGAAATTTTTTCCCCCGATTCTGACTTAATTAGATACAATTGGTTGGAAAAAATGTATTTTTGAATGATGTTATGTTCCATTACTTCATTATTTATACTTTCAGAATATATTTTCAGTAGATTCAAATAGTTTTTAGTTCACAGATTTCTTGAAAAATTTATCACAAATAGAAATCATTCTAAGCATTCTATTTCTTACCTTTCGTCTTCAAACTGAAATTCTGCTTTTTACCAACCTTTCTAATCTGAGGACTGACGGATTATTTTCCTATATAGTTTAAAACTTAGACTGTGGATTTTTAGTGAAGACATAAAACATTGCTTTATTTTTGATCAAAACTTTTGAGAAATTCTTCATTAACCCTTTCTCGTACTATCCTTTATTGACCCTTACTTGCACTACCTTTTTGCAAAACTACTTTCATCGGGAATATATTTGTTTGTAGTTTCGGGATCGCTACATAGTATTTTGGAGGTTTTTAATCAACTCTATTTTGCCTTCTCATTAGGAAAAGAGCGAAATATTTAACAGTCTAATTGTATATTATTTGACCTTCATATGCGAGCAGACATTGGTTTCTGTTCTGCGTTTTCTAGATTTGATAGGTTTATTGGTGTAAGCAAACGGCTCTATGAAAGTGAATTTGTGATTTAAAGGGCGGTTAAAATATGTCACTATCTAGCATTCTATCGATTTCTTCCAGAATTATTCGTTGTTCAGTTGGCGACACTGCATGCTCTTTAGTTCATAGGTACATGGCCACCAGTATTTATACAATTATTTTGCATTTCTGTGATTGTTTAAAAATGTCCTAACATTTTTAAATACTCCGAGAATCTTCGTGTTTGTTCCAAAAGGAGTTTAGGAGATAACACGCTTAAATAATCAAAAAATGGCAATTCTGCTATACCTGAAATGTTTTATTGGACTCTGTGACAGTTATGGATTTCACACAGTCTTTGTTCAAAATTGTTGCTTTTCCTACGGGCATACCATTGAAAACAACTGGAATGTAACTTGTCCATTAACTTAACTTTTCTTCTTTTTAAGATAATTACAGTAGCCGTTATTACAATTTCTTTCACCTAATAGAAGCATTTTATTTCTATCCTCACCATGTCGATAGTTTGATTTTCTTGATTGAGACTGATAGTTTGGTAACGCAATGATCTGGTATTGTATAATCGTCAGTGACATCCAATGTCCAGATTTGAGGATTTTGATACAACTAGGAAAATCTTCAAATGTCAATTGATATTCCTCACAGTTTATGACAATTTCGGCTGCTTTAAGAGAATCCCGATCAAGGATGATACACTTCAGCTACACAAAACATTTAAATTCAGTCATTAATTTTAAGATGAAGTAAACTTTCCCCCATCGGCACATAATTTCCAGTGCCAACTTTTAAGACGAATGTTTCTTTGGCTGAAAACATGGTTTTCCGAAGATGACATCTGTACAGCTCTGAAATGACTGAGGAAGATGTCAAAGAGTTCACAAGAGCATGAACTAAATGATTAATAACAATAACTTCCAGGTGATTTTCAAAAAATTTCGCTGCTGGTGGAGGTTTCTGACATTGATTGTTTCGCCTCCATAGGAGGTCGCAGGTTTTAGTTTTCCTCATTGTATCTATCAACTGGGTGAAGAACAAGAAATGGAATGCCGATAGATAGTGGGGTTGGTGATTATCCTTATGTAGGGTTCGACCAGATGTTTCTAGTGGCTTCTCGGCTATAGACAGCAGGGTCTTCCATTTCGATTCTTGATTCATTAACATTTCTTCAGTGGGGCAGGTTAGAGTTCTCGAACAAAAGTTTCGATGGATTTAAGTTGTGTACTTTTCGTTGTTTGGCACTATTATACATTGGATCTCTTCCGATTTATTTTCCTAATAAGGATAATAAAACCCATTTCTTCCCTCATAGAAGACATTCGGATGGCATCAGGTAATGATCGAATTTCTTTCAGCTTACCAGCTTCTCTTTCATTTCTTCGATATACTTATCCCAGAGAATGAAGCCCTTCGACGTCGTTATTCCTTTTGTTGAAAGAGCTCAGTAAAAGTCTTCTGAAAAACCTTAAATGAGATGGAATATTTTTTCAGATTCCATTATTTGAGGATTTACTTTATGACAGTGTTTCAGCACATTTTGAATATACAATCGAGTGCTTTCATAGATTCATTTCCGAGCACGTCTGTTGACTCCATATATTCTGATCAATTCTTATTTAAATTTGTCTTGATCCCGAGACGTGACCAGTTTTTCATTTCTTTCGAATCACCATCGATCTATACTTCAAGGAAGAAATACACGTTTGCCAATCATAAGAATTCATCCCATTTGTTGTATTTAGCGACTGTGTCATATTCTTTAAGTCACTTGTTTGGGTCTTGGCCAGTTTCGGCAAGAAATAGAGATGGATTTCTATGTCATAGCATTGGAGGATTTATAACTACAAACTCCTCCGTTTCTGCATCCATAATCATTTCTTCCGATATATTTGTCTTTGAGGACGGTATATAGTCTTGATTTAAGTGGAATATCTTGAAGCCGACCACTCTGGGAGCAGTGTCTGATTCCAAGATGAGTAGCGTCACCCGACATTTCCATCAAACGATGTAATGAAAAAATAGAATCGAGGACATAATTGGAGTTTTTAAAACTATTTATAAAACTTTTACAACATACATTTAGTTGAGAACTAACCAGAATGAATGTAGACAGGTTTAAATATTATCATGGGATGTTCTAGAAGAGTAAAAATATTAAAGTACTTTCAATGAAAACTTTTATAGTAACTTTGTCTTCAGGAGTTAAGCCTAGGACCTTTCAGTCTTATATCAGGTGTTATATCTTAGAAATTTGTTAGCTATATAATATTTTTCATTTTGTTAAAGCAGATTAAGAAGAATTTCATGTATGAAAGTTTTGCATTTATAGCATAATTGTGAGATTTATATGTAATTTAAAAATCAAGTTACCATTCACGTAATCTTTCCCTCAATTAGTATTAGCTACTATTAGTTTCTAGTTGAAGTTCTGATTATTTATTTTCACTTATTCCTAATTTCAGCTTTTTAATTAGTTAATTTTTTATTACAACAGAAATCTTGTTGTGTTTTAGTTGAAAGTGTTGTCATTTTATACTGTATTTATTGAAATTCCAAATGCTGAAAATAATGAGTTGAATATATTCAAGACGTTATATTACAATAAAAATTTATTTATAAGGTTTTAACAATTTTGTGAATTATTCGCAAAATTGTACGAGGTTGTAGAGTTTCATGATGTTCTTAGATTATCATTCTAATTCATAGAATTTGTATCTCACATTATGAATTGTAGCTAATCGAGCCTCTCATATTGTAGGATTCAAGCTGCCGCCATCAATGAGCAGATTACTCATTTTGCATGTGGCTATGAAAATGATATTGGAATCTTTAAGTTAGACCTCGAAAAGCAACCATCGGGAAAATATATCACTGATCCATCTCGTCTGAAATTGGAGGTTAACAATCCTAAACTCATTGAATATACAGCCCAATCCCATCTTGCTCCGAGCAAGTAAGTTTGTGTTATAAGTTGTATAAAAATCTTTCTCGCTCTCTGTATATTTCAGAAATTTTTTTATCCATTGTTTTAATTATTATTTAGTTTCAATTCAGCACTTTATTAAGTGAAAATTTATAATTGTTTTTTTTAAAGTCTAAAACGGAACACAATTAAGTTATCTTCATATAAAGCTGAAAATATTTTGTTATTTTAATACTTATAGTTATCTACTTATTTATATTTTTAACCTTGTTTTGTTAATAGAGAAAGTTCAGGTAGCTAATCTATTTTAACATTATTTTATATTTTGGCGACGTATTGAAGCAACCTTTGCTCATTATCTAACTGAAATAGATGAAATCTTAAATTATCCAAATCTTGTTTAATTGTTTATATTTCCTAATGCGTAGACTTTAAATTTTCAGTGAACTTCATATAAATTTTGTGTGTTCCTATAATAAAGGTCTGCATTTTACAAAGTATTAACCAAATAACAATAGGAAGCTCAATTCAGAAATCAATGATCTGATCTTTCAATCACAGTTGTTAATAATTAACAATCCTGACAACTAAAAATATGTGTAGTGAATATCTGGGTCATATTAAGGAAACAAAATAGATATTATTAATTAAGAAGGAATTTATACTCTGAAGACCACCTGATGTAAATTTCATCTACATCCCTCTAATCAGACCAATTCTAGACTACGGTTTCCCAGTTTACTCTAGTGCTTCAAAAGCCAACTTAGATAAACGTCAAAGAGTGCAATTAAGTGCTTCAAGAATAGTTACTGGCCTTCGTAATAACTGCCCAAATGATATTGTACTGTGCGAGAGTAATCTACCACCTCTTCTCTGAGAAATCACCACCTTTCAAAATATTACAACAAGCTCTCTAGCTATAATGATCAACACAGAGCTTCTGCTTACCGTGCTTCATGATATAATAATAAACGTTTCAAGAAACAGTCCTTTTTCCTTCGTAAAAGAGATGAGAGTGCTTTCTGGAGATGTGGAGCCACATCCTTAAAGCCGCATTGGAATTTTAAGTTTGACCATGATCAAATTCATTTCCATACTAATCTCCTGGCCAAGGTCAGGAAAAAGTCAGAGTTTCTTGAATTTACTAGGCAAATGGCACTAGATTATCCATCTTCGGCTATGAAAATGTACACTAATGACAGTAAAGGAGATGGTGAGTTTCTGATAGTCTTGTGCACCTAGAGCTTCATGAAGGAGCTACTGATATTTTGATTAGAAATCCTGACAACTGTTCTGTATTCAGGTGCGAACTTATTTCAATCTCTAGGGGCCTTCAATATATCGACATGCCCTCAGAAATTGTCATCAGGGACATTTGGATTTTAAAGGACAGTTGTGCCTCTATACAGGTCCTTTCTCATTGAACGAAAGTGGGCCACAAAACAAGCATGAATATCTCAGACCTTATTGGCAGGCTCTCTGCAGAACACTATACACTTTCAGTGGATCTCCTTATATATTGGTTTAAATGATAATGAGATTGCCAATAATCTGACATATTTCGTGGCGATGCAACATTGAAGTCTCCTCTATCAAAAAGATGGAGTCCAGTGCACTTTGGAGCATCTCATCAGCTCACCCTTGGTACTTTGATAAGAGTGCTGATTGGTGTCACCGTTTGAATATCTCCAGAAAACAGCAATCAGGTCTCTCTCGTATTTTGAGTGGACACATTAAATCCCTCAGCTTCCAACAGCCAGAGGATTTTGGCTGAATGTCTTTGGTGCAAGGGAGATCCCCTCCCCCCGCCAATCATATTCTCAAATGTTTAAATTTTACCATTTTTGAGATTTTAAGGGGTTTGCTAATGTTTTTGGACTTTTGGGGGATTTTTTACGGAGGTGCTTTAATGTAGCTTTTCCACCTGGGATCAGAAACAACAGGAATTTTTACGGTTTTCTTGGGATTTGAACAGATGCTGTTTCATATGAATAACACTGCTAACAAAAATTCAGAATATTTCAAATTGGATATGAAGGGATGAAAAAAAGTATTTGATTTTTAAAAACTTTATTAGAAATGAATCCCGCGTACATTTCGTTTGTTGTTTTTGTAACTTGGTACTTTAAATCAAAAATCAATTATTTTTTTATATATATTTATCAATTAATTATATCTTATATCTATTTATATGTGAAATGCCCCCTAATTTTTATTATAATGATAATATTTTAATCTGGTGAAAATTGTAATTAGTAAATATAATGGATTTCTTGTCATCATAAGATTCATTATGGAGTTAAAATACAGTAAAGAATTTCATAAACTATATAGATGTAGTGCTCAATTGCTTTGTCTACATCCTGTTTCCTTTTGTTTGTTTTTTTGGACTTTATTCTGTCTTACCCTCTCCATCTCTTTCTATTTACTTCTTTGTCCTTTGATATCACAGAAAAGAGCTCTTTCTGATAAGTCTTTTCTGTTGTATATACTACTTGCTTCTTATGGACTGGTGAAAATCTCTTGTTAAGCATGCTCATAATTGGGTGATATAGTGGTTTTTAGTGTATCGATTTGGCAAGTAACTGCAGAGGCCGTATCCGCCCAAGTGGTGGAGGCAGTCCCCTCTTACCTTAGGACTCTTATTCCAGTTTCTTATTTTATTTCAAATATTTTCCTACTCTATTTAGTATGGGTGAAATATGATTGACTGACAAAGCCATGAACTCCAAAAAGAGATGGTGATATTATTTTAGATGAATTTCAAATTTTTGTCAATTCTTGTTCCTTGGACTTCCACAATTTGGTGGAAAGGAGGAAATTGTCCCGACTTTCCTAATTTTTGAGCCTGATATATGCTAAAAGGATATATGAGGTTTCAATTAGCCTTAATCTAAATTCCTAATCCTGGCGATTTATTTTATTATTGAGCATTTCGTAAAATAAATACCGTGATTCAAAACGACGGTGGATTTCCAATTAGATAGCAAGTTAGGACTAAGTATCTGAAGGGTTTTGATGTAAGTAGAGCGATTAAAAAAAATTCTTATCCTAACTGACAAATAAATAAATGTGTAGCTATTGAAGGTCGTGGTACGAACCTGCGACGTTTGGGCCTGTAGCCGAGTATCATATTGATCGAGCAAAAGGGACCCTTCAGCTCGAAGTATTTTATCTAGCTTATAAGGCTGACGCTACAAATGCGCAAAAAATTCAAATTATGTGGTTTATAAAATTTTAGCACTTTTTAAAGTATCAGTGATCAGGTATAATCTGTTTTTTCACAACTTCTACTTTGTTATTCAAAATTTATAGACGCTAAGCATCTGCTTAAGTAAAATCATATACAGGTATGGGTACAGCCTTTATTTATAAGTAATAAAAAATAAACACTTTCACAAAGTTACTGAAAAAAGTCATCTAAAATAAACCTTAATATGCTGGTTAAGTTAAATTTGTGTTTCAATGTGCCTATTGTTATGATTTTGGTGTAAATTAGATGTAAATATTTATGAATTGTGTAAATATTGTAAATAGTTTAATCGTGTAAAATTATTTGCGATGGAATCGCGCGTCAGCCAGAAAAGATCGTTCTAAGGTGATTTACAAATGGATGGGCATATTTGACTAATTTGGCGATGTAGGTGTGTTGGTGACGTAATGAGGTAGCTAACGGTTTTCACTACACGCTAAAATGTGTAGTAGATGCTGAGAAATAAAAATTTGTTCTTAGAGAATTATGGAGAACTGGTCCAGAACGAGCCGGCGATTTCTGCGTTTGCCCCATCCACTTTAGTAGAACGCTATTTAAGGTCCATTTTAAAGGTGAGGAATCAGATCAATTCGGACAACGAGCTACGTTAGTTGGCTTAACTTAAGAAAGTGTCTTTCTCTCGTTGACGTGCGTTATATAGCTTTGCTTTTACCCGAAATTAGCTTATTGAATAGAGTTAATTCGCTGTGAATTTGTAGTTTATGTTGCGTACATTTAATGCAGATTTCCTAGACAATAAAGTCTTCATCTTTGCATCGCTCTTGTGTGAGAATAATTTTCGTGACACTATGTTTCTGTAATTTATGTAATTGGATCACATGAAACAGTTTTGAATTCTGTGTGAAGTTTACTCCCCTTATTTACAGAGTGACTTCATTGATTTTCTATAAAATAGAACTACCAATCTTAAATTGCTTGCCAATTGTCCAAGGAGTTTCTTTCTTCCTTTTTTTCTTTTATTATTATTGTTGTTATTGAAACAATTGAGCTACTCATTAGTAATTTCATTTGCTCAGATGGTTGGCCATACTTTTTTTCTTATTGATCTACTAATAGAAAGATTATTCTTTCTATTGTTGCAAACCACATGAACAATGATTTTTCCAATTCTTTTCAAATACCATTTAGAAACAAGTTTAAGTATGCGGTCAATATTTTTTATAATGCGGCAGCTTTGATTTCCTATTTGCTTTTCAAAATTTTCAATGAAGCAAATCCATATTTTTCAATAATTTCAGTTTTGGAAACTTCTCTTTTTTATTCAAAGCAAACTTACAGTTTATCTTTATCATTCCATAAAAATAACACAACAACTGATTGGATGGACTCTCTTTACACTCTAAATGCAACGTTTTAAAATTGCCATAGGACTATAAAGAACATCTCTGAAATTACTTGTCAGTTTGAGAACTTAAGATAATGATTATGATTTAGAAGAATTTAAGTATTTTTCTCTTGTTCTGTGCGACTTTTATCTCGAATACTACAGTTGGGAAAAATTTTAAAAATCAAATTCGTGTTTACTTTTTATCCTCATGAAAATTATTTGCCATTTGTTGTTTTTAGGGCAATTTTATTTTTTGTTTATTTTTTCTTATTAAATATCGTTAATAATAATTCTAAACCTTTTTTTGCCATATTTTCTTTAAATTATCATTTTCTATCTTTCTATTTCAGATATTCTTCTATTCGTACTTTAACCAATCACGAAGGTACAGTAACAGGATTAGCTTATGCACCTTCTGGTTTATTATTGTCTTGTTCTGAGGATGGCACAGGTAATAGATATCTTTCACTTCTTATTTGCACATATAGCTATATTTTATAATTTATATTTGGTGTTAAGAAAGTAGTATTGTTTTCATTATTAAGTGCTTTTGAAAGATAAAATTATTATTATATTTATCAATGAGTAATGAGGTTTATTTTTGAAAACATTTTACCTATAAATGAAAAAATGAATTTCAATTTTAGTATTACTGAGACATGTTATTATTAAATTACATGTATTTATAATGTAATTAAACGTAGTTATCTTTAATATTTGTTGTTATTTCATAAAATCGAACTTTTGAATAACATTAGTGAACTTACAACATTAAACAAATCGTAAATATATGATTAAAACATTTATTTAAAATCTGTAAGGGAAGCCCCTTACAGATTTTTTTCAAAAAAATTGCAAAAAAATCATATTTTTTTAATTTTATTATTAAATACAAGGAAACGAAACAAAACAAAATATGTAAATTTTAAGTTGAATTTTTAATTTTTTGCTGGAATAAAAGCATTTAGTTTTATTATTAGTTTGCTATCCCATGGTGTCTCGGGCAAATGAAAAAAAGTTAAATATTAGTCTTGGTATGATTGTTTTTAGAAACAAGTGATACCTGACATACTATTCAATAAGTTCCATTCTAAATTGATAAGGCGATCGGGAATCTCCTGATTTATGGCACAAAATGTAAGAATTCCGCAAGCACAAATCCAATAAATGGGAAAAAATCTTATTATATTTTTTCCTTCTTTTTCTGAGCGTAGAGTAAGTGGCTGAATGTGGACCGAATTGTTTTACACCACCCATTTTGTCACTGTATTCAACCACATATTTAGATCTGGACTTAGTCTCCCCGTTTATCTGTCATATCCTGCATTTTGATTATATGTATTGTGGAAATTAGACCTACATCTTTCTTATATTTCGATTTAATTGCAATTACTCTCCCTCTCTGATATCCAATAATTTCACTTTTCTTTAATTTCTTTGTCTTTAGATCTCAAGGTAAATATTTTCTATTCAATCGGTGTGTTGTATACACACCAGTCTTCCGTTTGACCAACGTATCAGCCAAACCTGGCAAGTTATAAAATTTGTCCGAAATTAGTTTCGGTTCCACTGTATATAATGGCCTTCCACATGTACCCACTCTTAGATTCGCACAGTGTCAAGTGCAGCTATCGCTACTGCTTAGCCATTTAATTAGTTTTAACTTTTGCATCTAGTTTTATTTGTATGGCAACAGTTTTTGATTGTTTTGTTTTTATAATTTTCGAATAAAGATGTTTTGCCGTTTTTAACTATGGAGTCAGTGTAGATGATTTAAGTAAATGTATGGACAAAAGGAATATTATTTAATGTCATAACTAATACACAGTAAGAAACTCTATTCCAAATCGCGCTCTCTTCAAAGGGATTTACTGCACCCACTTGAGTCTTCCTTTATAAAAAAGTTAAACCTTCGTCTATTGTTATATCTCGTTCAGGCATAATTGCATTCTGGAACTTTTCAGGTAAATGTTGCAGAATTGGCCATACTTTATTTAGTTTTGGACAAGGATGTGTACTGCATCATATGCATCATTGTTGCTGAAATGCAAGTTTTGCTTTATCTGACTAAATTGTCTGTTTGACAAGGTTTTTTCAAAAAAAAAAAAAAAAAAAAAAAAAAAAGGCCGTCTTCCACACCTACTTTTACTTCACTAATCTTACAGATCTGGGTTTTTTATAACTCCTTGAAGAAAAGGGTTTTGAATGCAATATACGAGCACTCAGTTCCGCTTATCGATTTATTTCGGTAATAATAATTCTATCAATTAATTGTCAAAATATTTATAGAAAAATTCCAAAACATTATGGATATCAATATTAAAATTTATACTTGCATTTCGCTTTTTGAATTGCACACCACTGACGAGCTGCCAGCAAATCATCCGATTCCGAACCACTTGAACTATCATTTTCTCTAAGGCTACATACAGAATAATCACTTCCACTATTTTCAATGTTCACCTCTTCATAATCACTATTTGAAAAATCCTTGATTCCGCTAACTTGCATGATCACCATTATTTTACTTATTTTCAACACAACTATCCTTCTTTATACATTACTAATCCACATGTGACCAATCCCGCCAAAAGAGGTTCGAAACCAACAAAACTTGGCTAACTACTAATCAAAGATGAATATTTCCTTTTATTTATTCCAGGCTGAATAAAAACGCGTTAAAATAAATCGTATTGACAAATTCTTCTTCGTCCGTTTTTTCTCAGGATTATCAGACAAGCGATTAAATATTTTAAGTAATTGATCAAAACTATTTGATAACTTATCACTATTTTCGAGATTCACCTTAGTTCTTTTAAAGGAATAGCAAGTAATATATAAAGCAAAGTTAAATAGTTTAAATTATTTAATACTTTTACTGAAATAACTGAAAAATTTTACTCGTATCTTAAAAAATTTTTTTTAGCTCGTGTATATAGATCGAATCACAACAATGCTTCCGGAGTACCAGACTATAGCAACTCTACTACTTATCAGAACCCCGATTCATTAAACGGTATTGCTGTGAGGTAAGTATTCTATTTTATATTTACACACTTTATACACATATTTATACACTGTATGAGAAGTTTTGATATAAAGAGCAAAAATTGAGTAAGGAAAATTTTACATTTTATATTAACAAATGAATTTCTTGGTGCAAAATTATTAAAACAGTTTTGGTTTCTTTTTTCTATCTTTGTTCAAAACCGTTCAAACTTGCACTCCATTAACTTTTTTGCTTGATAAGACACCTCTTGTCAACTCTTTGCATTTTTGAAGTTCATAAAGTTTTATCCATTTATTTAAATCTTGGTTATATTTCAGAGTTTCTCCTCATATTACCTTCGACGACTGTTTTAAAGTCATACAATTTTATCTATTATTTAACGCATCAGAGTCAATATCATGACTTGCAGCAGAAAAACTCAAAAAAAGAAAAAAAATCCTGAAATAATTTGCTGTCATTCAAGAATGGTGTCGTGTCGACATTTTTTTTTATGTTTAATTTTTAAGTCTCTATTATTACTTATATTTAATTTTTAAAATTATTTGGTATTTAAAAGATACATTTTATAATTATTTGAAGAGCATATTCAAATCAGAAAGACGAATTTGGATATACGCTTCTCGAAGTACTTTTAACTGAATATTGATGACAAATTCGGAGCAAATATTTTAGAATTTTTTTTATAAGCAGTGTTACAGCAATTAGAGCACAAAAGTAATACTGTACTTTTTTTATAAAAAAAAAATAAACAGTACAAGTTAAGTCTAATGCATTCATATTTTTTTTTTTTTTTTTTTTTTTGAAAAAGTACAAAAGTTTTCAATCTTTTTCTACTGAATAGCTTGTAAATTCCTCGAATAAATTAAGAGCCTTAAATATCATTTATTCACTGGTAATAACTGAGCGAACACAAGATGCGTAAGTATTTGACAAATAAAAACAATTCAAAGATACTTTTTTATAATTTCCGATTTTAACTGATAATTAATCAAATTGTAATTATTGGTTTAATACTATATATATATGGAACTAGTTCAATAGTAATAATGATTATCAAAGCGTTTGATAGGAAGTTGAAACGAAACGAATACCCATGGTATCAAATGGCAGTTTCAGGTGAAAACATCACGTAGAAATGAATTTAAAGAATTTAATAGGAAAATAAATTGTGCTACCATATAAAATTACAAAAGTCAAGGGAAGAAAATGCAATTCCAAAATTTTTTGCTCATGTCTTATTCGCGTGTGTATAGCATGACTAAACTGTTTAGTCGAGGAGAAATAGCACGGTGCGCAAAACTCAATTACTTGATCGGAGAAGTAATCTCTTCTATGCACCTGGCCTTACCTCACGTATGCAGCGATAGAAGTCGGTACACTTGGGGAGGTTTCTGTCTGCAAAGAGAGGTTACCATTTTTTACTGTGTTTCTCTTGAATACTGGAAGCTCTAAAAGAAATATTATTAGTAGATTTATATATCGCCTAAAAAATTAATTAATTGTTATATAAGGGAAATGAGAATTTCTATAAGATTGGAGCTATGCAGTGTCTTTACATAAGCCGCCCTTTCCATATCAGCATCATGAAGAACAATAACAATCGGGATATTCACAGAATTTCATTAAGGAATTATTGTAGTTTCGATAAATGTGAACATTTTTTTGTAAATTTAAATTAATTTGTCGTATCAAATGAAATTAAATTGTTAGATTCTGTCTTTGGAAGCATTTCATAAATATTCTTCAAATACTTGCCATCTAATAATATTTCAGAATTTCATGGCTTGCGTCAGGCCTGTATAAACTTTTAAGCCTAGATATTATTTTAACAAACAAATGAGAACTTTCTTATTCGGTGGGCATTTATCGATTTATTTATTTATTTCATATTGCTTCTACTTTTGCATTCTCATATCATACATCTCTTATGCATTCTTGAAATATTTCAATGATTAATTCAACTTGTTAAATTATCTTAGATACATTCTGAAATACCAGTTATTGACTTGTTTGGTACATTAAAATTATGTGGGGATAATTTTTTAACCTATGAAGTATTTTGTTATATGATACACTAAAGTGCCAAAAAACTGGTACACCTATCTAATATCGGGTAGAGCCTGCACGAACTCTCAGAAGTGCCGCAGTAAGGTGGGGCATGGATTCAACTAATTTGGGAAGATATTCTGTTGACAGCTCATACCACGATTCCTGCAGAGCAGTCCACAAAGCAGCCATGGGAGTGCGAAGTGGTGGAGATCTCATAAGGACAACACATTGCAAAACATTACAGATATGGTTGATAATGTTCGTGTCAGAAGAATTCGGTGGGCAAAAGAGGGAAAGAAATTCAGAATGCGCCTCAAGCCATTCGGTAGCTACTGTAGACATGTGGGGGGGGCGCATTATCCTGTTGGAGTTGTACACGTCTGTCAGAATGTACACAAGATATGAATGCATGCAGAAGCACAAAAAGGATGTTAAAGGCCCACTGCGCTGTCATGGTTGAGTCTACACACATCAACGGTCCCATGTCATGCTAACTGCACATGCCCTTTACCCTCACAGAACTTCCACTCCTTGAACAGTTCCTTATAGGCATGAGGGATTCATGGTTTCATTGGGTACGCAGCTATCCACCCGATACACATGGAAACGTGATTCTTCAGACTAGACAACGTTTCTGCAATAATTAAGAACCCAATAGCAGCGTGACCAGGTAAGGTGCAGAGCTTTGTGTCGCTGAGTCACCAATGGTACACGAGATGGTTTGTGACTGCAAAAGCCCATATCAGGTAGGTTACGTTGCATAATACGTACACTGACACATGCTAATGGTTCTGCATTCAAATCCGCAGCAATTTGACTAAATGTTGAAGGTCTATTTCGTGTAACGGTTCTTTTCAAGCGTCGATGATCCCGTTCTATCAAGGCATTTTTCAAGCCGCACCGCTGTCGGAGAATTGAATTTTCACCGGAAATCTGATATTTGCGGTACAACCTAGAAATAATCGGGCACGAAAATCCAAAATTAATCTCTACTTTGCTGTGTTCCTTCTCTCATGCGACGTCGATTAATGACCGTTAAAAATCGCTTACATCTGGATAACCTGGCATTATAACAAGAATCGATGTAATAGCCTTCTTAAACGCCTGTTGTCATATGCGCACCATCGACTGCATCGCTTTAAGTTGATTGGTTGAATATCTCCTTTATTTGCATACAACCTGCTATACCAATTTTTCTGGCTTTTCAGTGTATATTTTTTTGTTATATACTTTGTTGTTTTTGCACTTTGGCGTTCATTAACATTCTATTTCCATAGTTACTGTGACTATTACTTTGCTACTGCTGGAGCTGATAAAACTGCTTGCATATGGAACTTCAACAGACCTGATCCAACGGCCGTTTTCCCTCATCCCTCAGAAGTAACTGTAAGTGTACTTACTTTGTTTACAGGCTTTAGATGGGGGCGGGGTGAGTTTTTTTATTCATAGCATATTTTGGAATAATATGATTATAAAGGCCATGACAGTCGTGGGGATAAAAAGCCTCCCAGCTTTTATTCTGTCTTTGATCATTCTATTTGGAAACTAATGCCATTTTAAAAGTAGTGAGGAATACTTAAAAAATGCCTTGTCAAAAATTTTAATAGGAGATTATCTATATTTATAAAGATAAGTTTGTACAATTTATAAAATTGTACAAACTTTGAAATTTCTTATGGCAACACCTATTTTGATTTCATGAATAGATTTCCCAAGTTAAAATTATCTGGAGTACAAATTATGATTTATCTATCAAGGTTACATCGACAGATATTTGATGTTTTCTGTTAAGGAGTCGTTTTCATATATATGTTATATCTTGATATTCTCCGGACTTCAGTAGTAGTATTTTTTTACAACAATTTAAAAGCATCTTCATAGCGAAATATTTATACTAAAATCGACTACTATTTCATTCATGACAGAATATTAATAGTAAAAAAAATTAAGAGAATTTTTATTCTTCCCACTAAGAAATACTGTAAATCATTGAGAATTTTATTTTAATTGCACCTGCACCTGAACTGCCTTTAAGCTGAAAACAAAGAAATGGACAGTATTGTTGTTTAAACAAAATAAATAAAATTGAATTTATTTTTGATTTTTTAAAAGAAATATTAATTTTAATGTTAAAATGAATATTTTTTCAGATTGAAAGGGAGAACAAATTAACTGATTTTTTTCTTTTCTTTATTCCTGCATTTTTTATCGGTATATGTTATTCCTATAATTACTTCTTGCTATTTATAAATAGATAATGATATGATACGCCACTGTATATTACAAGCACTTACAAAAATGGTGCATTTTACTAACTGATAAATGTAAACAACTTTCTTATATGGTTTCCCGACAACTTAGTGTTCTATACAAATATTTTTACGAAAGATTTCATTATATTAAGATACTGTGTAGGATATATGCATTTTACAGACGTAGACAGTAAACTGTAGATCACTCTGAATGTTCATTCATATCTTCAATTTCCAATACTGTTTCACTTTTATAAGCTGTTAGTCATCATATATTTTGCTACTTATATAAATAGATATTTGAAAGAAGGTATAATTATAAGAATAATTGTATGTAATCATAGAAATAATTATTACATGTATAATTATAAGAGTTGTTATTTCCATTAAATATCTTTCGGAAATCACCATTTTATGTTAGGATCTATTTGCTTAAACATAGCAAATTTAATTAAATTATCGAAGAAAAAATATTTTATTTATGAACCAGCTGTATTAAGGGGAGTAATAAAATCAGTAAAGAGAATTGAAAATCTTAATGATGCATCTAAATGTAATTTACTGAAAACAACAATTATTCATAAAAGTTTGAGAATAAATATAGGTTTAATTTTTGAGTTCATTTTTAAGAATTTGAAATTTTTTTCAAAAGAGTATAAAAAAAACTCTTCAATCAGTAAAACATTGCATTTTTTTTTCATTTTGATTTGATCCAATTGTGCTCTTCATTTAAATTTTAAGAAAAAATGCGCAATTTTAAACTGACAGAAATATTAGTAAACTAAAATATCAATCAATATTGTGTGAATGATTAAAATTATTTGAAATTCTTCGTTTCCACGTGTGTTGGAAATAAATGTAAGATACATTTTTTATCCAAAATATCAATATTAAATGAGTTATCTAATAATGTTTGGAATCCATTTATAATTATATACAATACTATAACAATTATAATTAAAGCAGACTAATCTTAGAAAATTTGAGACGCTTAAAAAATATTGAGTACTTACACAAACATTTAAATTTAAACATATGCAATGGCGTTTTTCTTGTTATGAAATATTGAGTTATAAAATATTACGTATTAATTAGTAAGAGAAATAATTGGTAAGAATGTTTGCAAAATTAAATAGTTAAATCCGCCAAACAACTTATCAAGATATAAAATTTCCATTTTTCACTATTTCCTTGTATTCTATAAGTGGTCACATGTGAGCCAACTAGTAAAAATTTCAGCATGCCACAAGGACATGGACTATAGCTCATATTTAAAATTAGCGACTATTAATAAAATATTATGCCCATCGAAAGCATTATTTTACATTAATGCCATGTTTTTTCCCCTGTTGGATTTTTTTAAAAATATATTCTTACTTAACAATAGTGTGAAAAGCAATATTTGTTTCAAAGAATGCATGAATAGAGCATTTAAATGCCAAATAGAAAAATGTCAACATTTTGAAATTTGTGAATGCGCCCTTAATTGCATTGTTATGGGATCATTATAGAAAACTTGACCAAAAAACTGAAAGTAGAAATTTTTGATGCCTCTATAAAATAACCTTATCCTTCGATATATGCTTAAATTTCAGTGTTACAATTTTTTAAAAAATAAAGTAATTTCAAAATTTATTTTCGTCGATTAAAAATTGTTTTGTAACAATAAATATGAGTGAAAATATGTAAGATACCTTATGTTTCTATGATAAAAAGAGTTTAGTTCAATAACATTGTTAATTTTTAAAATATGAATAAAAGCTCAAAATTTAATTTTAACATTAGAAAGTCAAAATTTTATTAGCTCATAATTTCGAAACGAATAGATGTAAATTTGGTTTCTAGGAATAAAATTTGATGAGAAAATTGGTGTTGCCTTTGGAAATTTTGAAATTTGTTTCTATTTCAATATATAGACGATCCTTTATGAGTTTTTTAATTTAAAAACCTTTAAGGATACATTAATTCTTTTTGAATGATATTTACATTTTTTTCGGGGCAAAGAACAATATTTCATTAAGTAAAGTGGACAATTATATATAAAAAAAATAAAATAAAGCATTTTTTTCTTCGGATTTTATAGCTCATGACGGCAATTTTATTAAAAGAAACATCTCCAAGTTCTACATCATTTTCAAAATGATTTAATCTCAAGTTTTTCAGATTGATTTTCAAAGCGTATGCTTATATTGGGATAACTGTCATAGACAAGTAAAAGAAAAGAGGAATAGTGACATAAGCAAAAACTGTCATTTATGGCAGATAACACTTAGTTATGCAAATTTTAGTTTAAAAAGTTTAAAGTTTTTAAAGTAACTATCTCTGAGGTTCTATATTCAACAAAATTAGGATATAGAATTTTACCGAAAGGCTTTACAGTCTTTATGATTGTCTTTAGTAATTGCAACATCACCAACTTTAATACTAGAATTACAATTTTTCAAATTTATTCATATTTTGAAGAGTTCAAATAATCTATCTGCTGTATTATAAAAATTTCATTGTTTTTGGACAATATTCCATGATTTCTTTAATGAAAATTTAAATTCTGCTAGCGTCTCAGAAGACCTTGTAATTCCATACCCTGTTATAAAATGGGTTTATTTTAAAATGCATTATATTGACTATTCTCTTAACAAATGAATGTAAATATCTGCAAATAAAGAAGTTGATCAAAAGTGTACTCAACTGTTCACAAGGAATCACTACTTAGGAACCTCGGGATCGAGACACACATAACAGGTGAATAAGCCTTTAAGGGTTTTCGGAACAGTTAGTGCTGCTTTGTCCTGACATAGTAAATCCTAGCTCACATACGCGTTGCTACATGCTTAAAACTAATTTTGCAATCCTGCTGGGAGGGTTTTTTTTAAATTTCGCCTATAGTCCTTATCTAGCTCCCATCCACTATCATTTGTTTCAATGTCTGAGAAAGATCTTACCCAAGTAGTATTTCCCCAATTACAATGTACCAAAGGCTGTCACACAAGTCTCCATCCTCAAGCAGCAAATTTCTTTGCTACCAATATTCAAAATTGGATATTACTTTATTAATTAAATATATCTGGTGTGAATATTTTCATAATAACCTACCTCCTTTTTTTTAAAGATTTGATTATAGATTTTTCCTTTCATTTATAGTGTATAGTAGAAAAAAGCAAATCGAAAATAACTATTTTACTGCTTTTTTTCCAGGTTGTTGAATTTGATCCAGCCCCTTGGCCAATGTATTTAGTTACTAGTACTGATAGACAAATCTTTCTTTGGTCGGCTAAGAGTCATGAATTAATATGGTCAATTCAATGCCCACGTTCAACTATTAACACGATTAAAGTGTCTCCAGACGAAAAGCATATAGCATGTGGTGGTAAGGTCTACTATTTATTATTCAAATTAATTTCATTAGTTTTCCATAATTTTTAACTCAAATTAGCTAATAAAACTTTTTTTCCCTTGACTCATTGTGAGACATGGCGATTATAGCCATCCTGCAAGTGTTCGTTAAAAAAATATTGATAATTTAATTTTTTATTCTTCGATTAATTAATAAATAAAATTCTTATATTTTAGATATTGTTACGTTTTTTAGCGTAGCGGGTTCGGATTGAATGGACTTTACTTGAGGACAGCACAAACAAATTTATTTTCAGCTATTTACAGATATTTACAGGATGACTTGAGAAAGGAAACCCTCAGATAAGAACAATCCAGCAGTCAACAGTCACTTACAGCGTAAATGCAAGCCTTACGCAAAATAAACACAGACTGCAAAACAGCTATCGTATAGCACAGGAACAGTAAATCACAGCGAGCCCAGTAACACAACGTTAACAGCAAACGTAAACACAGCTCACTAATAACAAGCAGGAAAAGTATCCACTAGTCCAGCGAGACGCTTCTCTTCCGAGAGAGAGGAGCTCTCAACTACAAACTCACTCCCCCACATCTTACGGCAACTCTTCCCTTATGTAGCCGATCGAGCGTCACGAGAAGCAACGCGGTGCAGCCAGAACTGTCTCGGGGTTAACAGAATATTCTCCTCGCCAAGTCAACTCGGCTGACGCGAAGCGCCTAGTGAAGCGTCGCCAACGTTTTCTACTTCGGTGCGCGTTCGCCCGCTTGTAACAATATATATAAATTGATTTTGTGGACTATTTTTCATATCTTGGGAAAATCAACACATGCTCGCTTCAGTAATTTAATGAGGGCTATAACAATTAATATTTTCTATAGTTTTCATGTAACAGTTTTTTAATATGATATTTTTATTTATTCATTACATACCAGTTAGTAAAGAGTTTCTATTAAGACATGCTATTTAATTTTCTAATATATTTTCTTAAAGTAGTAGGGATATGCTTTAGAAATTATACCGCATTCAAAATGAAACTCCACGATCATTAAATCCATATTTTATTTGTAAAGACAGAAATTTTTTTAACTACTTAAGGTTATAGCCACCGACATTTTCATGGAAACATTTAAGAAATTATAATAATTTTCACTTCTAAACATTTATTAATGCTTTATTTTTCATAGTAGTGCATTTGGAGCACAATTCTGAAACTGGAAATGGGTTAAATATTCGATAATCCTGGAACCATACTTTGTTCATCAATCTGTCCAATCCTCAAATTTAGAATGCATGCATTTTTAAGCTTGCAGAAAACCTCCAAAGTTCCAGAATTTTAAATTGGGTTGTTATTTTTGCATGAAGTGATGAGTTCTTAAACACATAATTTAAAGATTCATGAATGTGGAACGTGCACTTTTTATTTAATTATTCTTACTAATTACTTATTTCTCCATAGATTAACATTGATAAAAAAAATATAATCTTTGAACTTATAACCGTAAAAATATTTGAATAATGATATATCCTAATCTTAAACATCTTGTTTACAGGGTGAGAGGTTTTTCCAAAAAAAGGGGGGGGGGGGGTACAAGTATTTATTTTCTATTATTACCTCTAGACATATAATTCAAATTAGAGTTTCATTAAATAAGGCAGTAATTATATGAAGACTCTTTGACTTCATTGTTCAGCTATCAACAAGTTTTAAAGGAATGCAATTTTTATACGGCTGCCGTAGAATAAAAGTGTCAATTAGTAAAACGACTCCTCTATTTTTGCACAAGTTTTACATTTCTATTAACAAAATTTACAGATATTTTTAAATTTAAAAGGATTTTCTCAAATTTAAACGGAGGCATTTATTTTAAAAAAATCAATACAGAAATATTAACATATGCAAAGATTTGTTTAACAGTACATCATTCAATCATCACAGCTTCAGAAAAAATTAATAGTAAATCATACTGCTATTTACTTTGGTCTACAGTTGCACTTTTGACTTTATGAAGAAATGAAGATAAACTTTTCGATTTATATATATACCTGCTGTTATCAACTTTTGAATTATTCTCTGATATTTCTTTTCTTATTACTATAATTTTTTTACTTCTCCTTAAGTAAAACAATGGCGTATTTTATTAACGAGGCAAATTTAGGAAATGATGACGATTCATGATGTGTGTCATCGTTGTTGCAAAATTAATACAAGCATCGTTTTTCCAGCATCCGTCTATAAAATGTATTTATAGAGCGATTCAGCTATTGCTGACTATGCAATCCACATTTTCTTGGGGAGAATGATGGTTTATAAGATAATGCTGAAATTGATATTTTGACTAGTTTTTCAAGTTACCCTCATACTATTGTATGAATAGCCAGCTCAGAACTCAGCATTTCAAAAACGACATTGCAGAGAGTATTTAAACAGTAATTGTTATCCATACAGCATTTACAGATAGCTACAATCCTATCATAATCTATGTCAGTAGTTTTTTAATTGGGACATATTTTGTTGTTAGAAAGATGATTTGGACAGACGAATGCCTCTTTAATTGAGATAGTAGCATCTGTTGCCATAATTCTATTTTTTGGAACAATTAAAATCCATTCTTAATACAAAAGATTCATCGTCAGTAATAATTTCTTATAAATTTGTAGTTTAGCATATTTAGATTGGTTGTGTGATCTATTTGAGTTTAATGGTGCAAAAACCAGGTATGATCATTTTGCGCCAAACAAGAAGTACTTAGTTTAAACCATGCTTTAAAATTATTATGTAAGAGTCATGGGAAAGAAAAAAAAAGGGAATTATAAAGGCTCCAAATGACGAAAATAAACTAAATTAGACTATCAGAACCGATTTCGGAGAAGGGGGGCTATATTCAGAGTATCTCTCATAAATCTTCCAATTTAGGTAATAAATTGTTAAATATTTCATGTTTAAGTTGTTAAAATTATTCCATTCATCTAAAGTATATCAAACAGATAAAACTGCGTCGCATGCCATGCACATTGGAGATAATTCACTCTTTAAAAAATGATTGTAAGTGAAATATGTGTTACTAATTCTTAATCTTATCAGTTTTACAGTCGTTTTAGAATTAAAGCATGTCTGGTAGAAACCTGTTTAAAGATCGATTTAATTTGGACCATTTTCTCAAGCCATCAGTCATTTTTTTTGAATATTTAATTTTATATTTCGATCTTTATCATTTAGAAAAGCGAAACAATTCATAACTACAGAGGTCGCCTTTGGTTTTTAAAGACCTTCGATTAAAGCGTTTTAAAAACAACGGATAGTTGTGTCTTGATGTGTGTTCAAGTACGTCAAAAAACCTTTCGGGTCTTTGTTAATAAACCATTCTTTATTATCTTTCAATCCTATTGTTTGTAAAACAATCAGAATGGCATAATTTTCCATTTTAAATATCGAATAATAATCGTGTAACTTTTCACACTTTATTATTTAAAAACTTCGGTAGAATGAAGAAGTTGAAAATGAATCAATTCGAGCGTTAATGATGTAAAAGGATTGTTAAAATTATTTTAATATCCTTTATATATATATATATGCAAGGTAAAATTTCATTTTCTCTAGGTAAAATTTCTTCATTTTCCGTCGTTAAATGTTGTATTAAGTATCGCTCCCTATATCCAAATGTGAGAGTATAGGAAAGTTTATTTGGATAAATTGTCCCAAATAAAAGATTCAGAACCCTATTACACATTGAAGGCTCATAATTGCTTTTTACTCAATCAAGGCAAAACTTCTCTCATCTAAGCTGTTAACAAGGTACTTTGCAAGTCATATATGAACTATGAACAGGATATGTGTGAAAAATTCCCGGTGAAAGACCGACTTTTGGGTGATGTACAAGATTTAATATCTACAATATTGATTTTTTAAGAAACAGATCCATAAACGAAGCAGTTATAAACCAGTTTTGATAAAATGACTCTAAATCTACTAACGCTTTAAAAAGATTCAATGTCTTGACACATTTCGTTTAGATCTAAAATTGTGCGGTTTAAATGTCAATTTTTCATCAAACATAATACCAAGGAATTTATCTGACTCCATGAGTCAGGCAGTGTCTGTAAGAAAAGTTTTAGAATATGCATATAGCCCACCGATTCTATGTAAGTGAAGTTTTCTAATTAGATAATATAAATTTGTTCCTATCAACGTTTAGTAATATTTATTTCTGCTGTCTGTAGTTACCGTTCAATAAACATCATACTGACAACTAGACAATGCAGCTGAGGATCATCCACATGTAGAATGCAATTATTTCGATGATTGCTGTGCAATGTCATTTAATTTAATGATAAATAAGATAACACTTAAAATAATTCCCTGTGCGACTCCTCCAAATTGTTGAAAGTTGTTCTGTGAAATAGCACGTTTGCAAACCTCAAATGTCTAAAAGAGATTTTGTATAAAAATTGACACTTTTCCTTGAAATCCCCATATACTATAATGCTCTATTTTAGTCTTTGTCCAAGTTGTTGAAATTTTTTTTTCACTATGTGCCAATAGATATCGCCATGGCAAAATATGTGTGTTATTTATAGGAATGCTCACTTAATAAAATGTTACTTCTCTTCCTGCTGTCTCCAGCTATACAAGTATGTGACTGACTTATTTGTATCTTAATTCTTGCTTTGCTGCTCCGATTTTTATCTGTGATTTGTTCAGGTCATGGGCCCAGAAGAGCTATAAGAATAAGATTGTAATGTTTGTAAGAATAATTAGGATATATATTTTTTTGAATTAAATGGAGGGCATGTGGAAAACCACATGATAGTAGGCCTAAGTGTACAATGTGTATTACTATGAATGATGATGTTTTTTAAAACTTTAATCTTGTATTTTAATTAAATAACCAAGCAAATTCCTATGAGAATAAATTAATTTTAATAGAAAAATTATCAAAACTGCTCTCAAAATGTCTTGCTTGGTTAGGATTAAAAACAGGATTCCTCGTGCCTGGGGAAGAAGGTTCCTTCAATCGTAGGCAGTTAACTGGTAGGGCTAATTACATGGATTGTAAATTTGCAATGAAAATGAACCTTATTAAAAAGGACTTGTGGGATTATGTCGCAGACATTAAGGAAGATGTCGCTAAGGATATAAAAGCGCTATCTTATATTGTTAAGAGGATAAGTGAGACCATTTTGAATGACTTAAGGGAATTATCTAGTGGGAAGTTGGCTTGGCAAGTGTCAGCAGAAACTTATGAAGATAAAGGGATAACAAGAAAGGTCTCAATCATATAGGAATTAGCTAACCCTCGCTATACAAATTGTAAAGATATGTCTGATTATTTACAGAGAGCTATTTCAAAATATCAACAGCTAAAATCTACAGGTATTAAACCTGATGAGGAGTTAATTGCTGGGATAATTCTAGCAAACATACTTGATAGATCTGAGACACTCATTATGGCATTAAAGAATTGTGGTGAGGAAATTATTGTAGATAAAGTCAGATACATTTCTTGCGGAAGATGTAAAGCCCCAAGTAGAAGCTAATGAATAGGGTTTTGTTATTGAAAAGTGGAAGAAATATTTTTAGGGTTAATGTTTTAAATATCACTTATATGGGCACAGAAACTTAGATTGTATTAAGCTTACATATAATGAAAGGAAATGAGAAAAGAAACAGTTTTAAGACTAAACAGCCAAAAAGGGAGGGAGCTTACATGGCAGATGTGTAGGTTGCCAGCTGTAACCCAGATCCTAATGTTTGATTAATGGATACTTGGGTTTTGTATCACATGACTCCACACAAGAAATAAATTGAAGACTATATTAAACTTAGTGTAAAATTAAAACTGGAAGTTCAGTGATAGAAGTTAAAATTGTTGGTAATGTAACATTCCTCTTGTATCGAAATCGAGAGAAAGTGCATGTAACTTTAATAACATCTTGGACGTACCCAAGTTAACAGCTAATTTATTGTCTATTAAGTATTTAGATAAAACTTTTGGATTTGCACGTTTACTGGAGAAAGGTATTTGGTCTATAAAAACAAGTATTTAGGTGCTTGTAGGGCAGGTGTCGGTGACAACTCACAATATTCCAAATGATTTATTGCATAAAAAAGTAGCCCACTTAAGCAAAGGGGACTGACAAAATTGAAGGATATGATCGAAGGCTTTATTTTAATGAAGAATTGCCTGATTTATACTTCCTTTGTGTAAGGATTAGATGCATAAGCAGCCATTTTCTAAGGAAAAAGTTAAACGTGCCAAAGAAATAATGGGTATTGTGCATACAGATATACGTGGGCCAAGGAATGTCGCATCAATTGGTGGTTCTCAATATTTCGTTTCTTTCATTGATGGCTTATCACGAATGACTTTTTAAAACATTTTTCGTCTATTTTTAAAACATAAATCAGAAGTGTTTGAAAAATTCAGGATATTTCAGTCACTTGGGGAGAAACAAACTGGCTGGTTAATTAAAGTATTGGGTTCGGATAATGGAACAGAATACATAAATAATGAGATGAAATATCTAGAATCAAAAGGGATTCAGCATCAAAAGTCTATTCTATTTACACCTCAGCAAATGGGAGAAGTTGATATGATTAATAGAACTCTTGTTGAACGTGCAAGATCAATGTTAGCTGATGCTCATCTTGATCTAAAATATTGGGCAGAAGCTGTTCAAACTGCTAATCATTGTAAAAATGTTTTTCCTACTGTGGCAGTAGCATATATGACTCCTTATGAAAAATGGAGATGAGATAAACCGAATTTGGAGTACTTAAGAGTTTTAGGGTGTCGTGCATTTGTCCATATCCCCAAGGAAAAGCAAACAAAATGAGATGCTAAGGCAGAGGAAATGATGGTCATTAGGTATTGCCAAGTTAGGAAAGGTTATAGTTTGAGAGAAACTGTGACTAATAAAATAATAAATGCGAGCGATGTACATTTTTTTAGAAAATCAAATATATAATCTAGTGAATGATGATAAATCCGAATGTTGTGATGACTTTTTAGTCAGTGGGAGTATAACTAGTATTTTAGACAATGAGATTAATAATGATTTCAATAAATAGAAATACAGGTAAGTGACTGGCTCATTTGTATCTTAATTCTTGCTTCGCTGCTCTGATTTGTTCATATGTCGAAAATAAAAGCGATATCGAGGTGTTTCTTTGTCACAAAAGCGACTCTAAACAACAATTTCTTATGCTATAGATCAGTCAGTGATTCTTTGCCTATATCGAATTTCACCTTTGAAATTTTATTAAAAAGGTCAGATTTTTCAATACAATGGTCTAAACGAGATTTAACCATTCTCTCCATTAGTTACGCAAGCAACCTGTTAATATAATCGATCTGTAGCTAGCAGGGTTCTACGATTCCTTTCTAAGCTTGGGAACGAATCTTCAAACCAAATCTTACTAAAAAATATAAAAAGAATATGTAAATAATGTTCACTCAGATTTTTGTCTTGTCATTATTTTAACTGGGCCTGAGGATGTTGGGTGCGATTTGTTCAGAGCCATTTCATGTTCATATAGAGTAGAAAAGCTGTCTGTATATATCAGTGTTTGAATATCGACTCCGTGTATCATATTAATAATTTGAACATAATAGCATGACTAATTTCTTTTCTCTGGTTTTCAAAATATATTTTTGCTGAATTTGGCACATATAGTAGTGAAATTAATTGAAAATCGTTGTTTTTTTTTTTGTTTCATTGTCTGTAGATCAAAGAGGACAAATTAAGATTTTTGATATTCAAACCCGAAAATTGTGCACTGAAATTCAAGCACATAGAAGGGCCTGTCATTACCTCGCTTACAATCAAGATGGTTCTGTGCTTGCTTCCTCCGGCGGGGATTGTTGGATCAAATTCTGGAGAGTAAAAAAAGAGCCTTGCGGCAATCGAAACGGGTAAGTTATTAAAAAAAAGCATTTTGTCATTTGGATTAAAAATAATTAATTATATTTCATTTTAATTAAAATCAGAATATTCTTAAATATGTTTCTTCTGCTCTACTTTTGCAAAAGTTTAATAATGTCAAGCGCTAAATGTTGATAAAGCACTGCCTACGGACGAATATCATTAGATAGGCTCACAATCATTAGATTGATATCACATAACTGTTTGTGCAAAACTAACGGGTAATGTTCAGAAATTGGAATTGCTTACTATAAATGCATTTTAATACCAAACAAAATAGTTGATAAACTTCAGATTAAAGTACGTAGATTTTTAATTTAATTAGTGGAAGTCCTTGTCGATGCCAGCTCAAAAATGTAATTAGTACGTTATTTACGAAAGAAATGAAGAAAAGTGTGTTACTGATGAAAAGTATTAAAAATTTCCCTACAAAAGCAATGCAGTTTTGCAAATTAAATCATCGCAAAAAAAAGAAAAAGAATGAAACTAATGTCAGAAAATTTGCAGAAGTCTGTCGGAAGTTGGTGTTAAAATATATAAATTGGCTCACACAAAAAAATATGCCTTGCAATGATTTTTTGTTTAGTAATTATTCAATAGTTTGCATCATGGTACCAAAACTATTGTTTTGTATCTTATTAGACCCGGGACCCATGACTTTAGATCAGAGATCATGAGGTAAGAGATCTAATTTCTGCCCCCTCTTAACATGTGAATTTTATCTTGTTTAATTCTAGACTATAAATAAAGATAATTTTTTCTTTTTTCTGTTAGTAGAGATAAACAGTTATTTAATATTCTTTCATTTCAAGTAATGTTGAATTTCTGCTTACTCCCCCTTACTTTTTTCATTGCTGAAAACTAGAAAGTTGTTTTTCTGTTATAATTAGCTCAACAGACTGTGGGCTAATTACAGAACAGAAGGTGAGTTTTCGATAAGTAAGGCCCCCAAGAAACGTACCCCTTTAATAATAGGGCTGTTGATAACTCAAATTGATATAACATGATAGGAGTGGATACTCCGCTCTCGACAAAAACGGGCGCATTTTCTTTTTTTCTGGTCAGTGTGTGCCTATTTTGATTAGCTCAAACTGTAAGTTTGTTCACTCTTCTCTGAAGTTACCATTCAGATAAATTAATATTAGAGATACATGACACGATAACTAAATATAATCAAATTCAGGTCTACTTTTAACTGATGAAGTTAAAATATTAAGTATATGCTTTAAATGAAGGGTAACACAGAAACTCTTCCTTGAAGAACACCTTCATTTAGGATAAAGGGAGGAGTGATTGTGAACTCGAAAGATAAGAGCTTTTTAAAAAAAGAAATTGAATAAAAGCTGGCAAGTTACTCTTAAGCTTAAAGTCAGTTAAAGTACGGAGAATGCCATACCTCCGCCTACGACCGTATGCCTTTCCTGTATCAAAGAATATAGAAACAAGATGGTTTTTCATAAGAAATGCATTGTGAATTTGGAATTCTAAAATAAAAAACCCTGCGTATGAAAAAAAAAAAAAAAACATCTTTCTTTTCCATCTTTTCTGCGCAAAAAACATCTTTCTACCTTTATTCTTCCATTTTTAGATTAATATTTTTAGTTCCGAATTTCTGAAATGTCTGTTCTCTGCCAGTAAGTTGGTCATTCTAAAATTTCTGTTGCTTGAATGACAAATTGTATTACTGTTTATGAATGGGCACTGCACATTTTTATTGATCCTTTTTTGTATTATTAAATGTTATAAATCAGGATCAGTTTAACTAATATAATTAGTTAAGCCGGAGATTTGTATCTCACCATAGCATGCTTATAGAGTGGTGATATGACATGCATTAAAAGTTTAGATATTTAACTCATTTTAATTTCTTCTCAGTCCACTTTTTTCGCTCCATTTAGAGTGAGTGCTCGTTGAATGCATGTAGAAAGATAACTCCTTAGAATACGAGTAAACTCTAGCTAAGTATTTGAATTGAGGAGCTTGAAATGAAGCTGGTATTTACTTACTTTCCAGTTGATGTATTCAGATATTTAATTATATTATTGAAACAAGATCCAAAATATATTTTTGAAATGCGTTTTTTCTATTAATTTAGTAAAGTCTTATATTTCGAATGTAAACACTAGAGCACTGAAAAAATAATGTACTTAAGTTTGAAGTTTTAAGCCTTTTTAAAATCTTACATATAATTTTTTTATTGGTTTTCTTGAATATTTTTCTCATAAAACAATTTTATTCATAATAAATAATATTTAAGTAATCAGGGGCTGATTTCAAAATAGGCTGCTGTCTAGAGTCCTTTGGTTAAGGTGGGGAACTGCTAGCTTGTTGTTTCCAAAATGTTAGTCAAGCCCTGACATAAACAAAACTTTAAATTATTTTATTTATAATATATTAGGATTGCAGCGTGTATTTACTTTAAATTTATTAATTTTAATTACTATTTTTAATTATATTAGAATATATCATTTTTTTCTTTCGATTAGCTTTGTTTTACCTCAATTCGTAGGTATTTTATATTATTATAATTTTTAATATGCTGTTTGTAACTTCTTTATTTATAATCTATAATAATGATTTATTTTATCTATAAGTAAAAAAATTATTATAGCTAACAGTACAAGAATTTTATTGATTTAATCATTTTTCCCATAACACAAATATAAAAAAAAATTTTAATCAGGATTAAATGTTTTATAATTTTACATAAGCTAAGATTTGTATAATCTTAGAGACATAAAACTGAATTGATAAGTTTTCAAACGAAGGACCATATGATGTCAGGAAACAAAGTGCTTAAATCCGCCATAGCATGTAATGATTATTGATATTTATTACCGTTATTCTTGTAATACTCACTACTGTTCTTTTTTCTATTCAGGAAGTATAACATTTAGTTTTTCATTTATCTGACGTAATTCTCAAATCTCTGGTATTTTAGCATTTTAATTTTTTTTTCTTCTTTAGATGCCTTAAAGGGATGGTAGAGTACCGTGCTAAAGCGTTTTACCCATATTATCTGAAGTTTCATGGCAGAGATTTTCTCCTGTCGATTGACAATGCAAAAGTCAATGAAGTGTCGAGTGAATCAAGTGATGAGTAATTTCCGTTCGTTACACAGAGTTCTCTGTATTACAGCTTATTTTAAGAAACAGAGCTATACGGATGTAAATTGTTTTAACTTTTCCTTTTATGGATCTGACCAGAAGCTTAGAAAAATCTCTACTTTGGATACGTCATGCGAACATTTTATAACTCAGATGAATCTTATTACCGGTGAATCGAAGGGATTTTACAAATTTTATATCAGGTTTCATGAAAAAAAAATTCTCATATTGGTTACCATAAATGAATATTTTACCTTTTTATAAAATACTAAACAGTATTTTATAGCTTTTGTTTATTAAATTAATTTCTATATCTGTATTGCAGTTTGTTTTAAGAAGCAAAGCTATATGGATGTCAATTGTTTAAACTTTTCCTTTAATGGATGTTATCAGTAACTTAGAAAAATTCTTACTTTGAATATCTCATTCGGAATTTTATGATTTAGACCAATCTTATTACCGGTGAATCGAAGGGTTTTGACATATTTTATTTAAGGTTTCATGGGAAAAAAATTTACGTTGGCTAACCATACTTAAATACATTACTTTTTATAAAATATTGTTTATTAAATTGATTTATCTCTATATATTACAGCTTGCTTTAAGAAGCAAAGCTGTATGGATGTCAATTGTTTAAACTTTTCCTTTAATGGATGTTATCAGTAGCTTAGAAAAATCTTTACTTTGGATATGCCATGCGAACATCTTATGATTTAGATCAACTTTATTACCGGTGAATCGAAGGGTTTTTACAGATTTTATTTAACGTTTCGTGAAAGAAATTTCTCATGTTGGTTAACCATACTTAATTTACTTTGTATAAAATACTTAACAGAATTTATAGCTTTTGTTTATTAAATTAATTTTACCATATATATTGGAGTTTGTTTTAAGAAGCAAAGCTGTATGGATGTCAATTGTTTAAACGTTTCCTTTAATGGATGTTATCAGTAGCTTAGAAATATCTTTACTTTGGATATGCCATGCGAAAATTTTAAGATTTCATGAAAGAAATTTTTTTATGTTTGTTAACCAAACTTAAATACATTACTTTTTATAAAATTTATCTTTATATATATATATATTACAGCTTGCTTTAAGAAGCAAAATTATATGGATGTCAATTGTTTTAACTTTTCATTTAATGAATGTGATCAGTAGCTTAGAAAAATATCTATCTTGGATATTTTATACAATTTTTTATTATGATTTTGACCAATCTTATTACCGCTGAATCGAATTCTTTTTACCCATTTTGTTTCAAGTTTCATGAGAGATTTTTTTATTTCGGTGAACCATACAATATCCTTTTTTTTATAAAGTTCTCTTTAGTATTTTATGGCACTGATTTTTCCTTTTGTATTACAGCCTGTTTTAAGGCACAAGCCTGCATTAATGATTTTGTTTAAACTTTTTATTTTATGAATATTATCAGTAGCTTTGAAAACTTACTACTTTGGATATCTTTTTTTTTAATTTATACTAATCTTTTTTCTGATGAATGCCTTTGATCAGCGGTACCCAAGAATCTTAATCATTGTTCCTATTTTGTGCATTTATTTTTAATTTTATAAGCATCATGCTATGCATTTATATCAAAATTTTATTATAAAATGCCCAATTGTTTGTCCAAATATATATGTTTATGTAATTAATTTGAATCATTTAATTAAAATGCATTTGTGTTCAAAATGGTTTTGTGTTATTTTTTATGATGTCCGGCTGTGTGCAAAATGTCAGACTTTTAATGTCAGAAGAGCCAGATATGATTCTGGGTTGACACGCAACTGGACGAACCGGGAAAGCACAAAGAATTTAAAATTTTGGGTTGAAAAAAAGCCTGGAAAATGCAGGGAAATTTGAAAATTTTCATGAAATCTGGGAAAATACAAGGAGTTAAAAGTTTCTTAGTTATTTTTCCCCATCTAAAACATGCCATCTCTAAATGCTACTAGAATAAAAATTCGCTATCGTGTAATGCGGAAACTCTCCTATTTCTACTTCTCCCTTTTTTTTTGTATACAGATCCATATTATATATATATAATATAAAGTTATATTTGCTAGACTTTGCAACTGCTTAAAACAATAGGATACATTTCTCTATGGGGAACATTCAATATGTGGAAGAAACGCAGTGGTGTTAAGTCTACCATACTTAAGTTCTATTGAATGATTTGCTTATAACTCTCGTTGTAAGAACATAATATGTTTAAGTAGTATGGGAAAACAGGTACTAACTAGCTATGCCAAAACATAAAAAATATAAGAATGATTGCCACTTCAAAATAGGGACCATTGATTCTGCATTTAATATCTAAAAGGAATAAAGGGAAAGAAGACATGTCAAATCCGAAGAAGTCAAATTTCATTACCGAAAATAAACCAATTTCGATTTTTTCAGTTTTTTTAAAAAAAGAATTTAAAGCTGCATTTTTATGGGCCCTAAAATTTGTATCATATTTGTCCTTTACTGCATTTAAAGATAAATTGGAAATATTTTGACATGTGTCCTCTGAAAGTGAAATAGGTAAAAATATACTTTAGACCGTGCCAAAATGCCTTACCTTATTTGTTAGGACTAAGCTCCATGAAACTGTTGGCTGAAGAATCTTTAGAAACTGTTGTCCAAATACATAAACTGACGAAAATGAATAAATAAAGAATTTTGCTTTGTAATGTTTTTTACTGAGTAATCATTAAATGATTTGTATTATGATACAAAAATATTTTGTGTTTTATTTCACCCACTTCCTTAATTTTGAGTGACTTATAATTAAAGAGCACTAGAGGCAATATTTCCATCTCTTTAATATATAAAATTTGTCTCCTAATTTTATATAATCAATAAAAAGAAGGATTTTTCCCTGTATGTGAATATAAACATTCTTTTACTATTCAATTATTTCGAATAGCGTTAATTTTTGCTTTCCTTGCTTTTTAACCCCTTAAAATCACATTGCATTATAACTAGCATGAGTGCTATTCCCATATTTTCTTGTATCTTGAATATATGAACAGGGGAAACAGGGAATATTTTTTCCATATTTGAGTGGCAATACTGCACAGTATATAAACTAATATAAAAACTAGTTAATAGTGGTATTATAGAATATAATAAAATACACTCATGTCCATAAATTATGGATAATTCAGAGTCACGGGAAAATCGAATTCTAATATACATATATCACCCGTAAAATGACTACGCACATCTTCAAAAATCATGTGCAAATTGCAGGAAGCCACCAGATGACACCGATAGTACGTCACATTGACGAAAGAGTAAGAGAGTCATGTATAAGGAATACATCCAAAGAAGTAAAATTGTTCGCAAGCCACATTGCAATAACCGCAGTTATGTCACAAAGGACGCATTTGAATAATTTTTTACATAGTAGAATTATCTGGAATGTGGGCGTACCCAACTGGAAACATCAGAGGAGCTTGGAATCGTCCAGAGTGTCATCTCCAAGCTTTGGCAACGATTCCAAGATGATGGTAATTTTGAGTAGACGGTACCGATGAGTTACAGCCCGTCAACACCTCCTACATGTCTACAGGAACTTCGAAGATCATATCTTGATGAATGGTGTAAAATTACCCAATTATTGATAATTTGATACTCAGCATGCTTAGGCGTTGTACGGACTGTATTGTATCGTCCTTGAGATATACTAAGTATTTATTAACCATCATACCAACCATGTAATATTGGTTTTTGTAAATAGGTGTTTTTCGTAATTTTTTTTCAGGGAGCAAAAATTCGTAATTTTTATTAATGTTATCAAGCACATAGCTCTTTCCCTTTCGTTTAATAAATATGCTTTACGAATACGTCGCATGTGTTTTGTTTCTGACTCTTTCTTTTCCTGAACTTGTATTATGCTTAATTTATGAACATAAGAGTATATCAAAAATTGATTAGCAATAAGCAAGTAAAAACCACAAATACAAGTTTAAAATGCTAAGATTTTTTGAATAAAGAGCAGTTCTATTTTTTAAAAAATTTGCGTAAAAGCAAAAGTATGAGAATATGCCAAAAACATTATGTGAGAATACAAAATAGAGTTTAACAAAGTTATAAATGAATGTAATTTTTAGTTTCTTTTGAAGGGAAAAGTAAAATGAAACATTCTATTTGGAAAATCAAGAAATGGTAAGCAATGGTATTCAACTTTCAGATTTATATATTTCTTTTTTGGTTTCTTGCTCTGTCGGGGATAGTAGAAATAGGATATAAACATTGAACATATTTTCTAAATCCTCTTTCATATTCTACTTCTTAAAATGATGGAGAGTTTGTCGCAGCATGGCTAAAAATTGCTTCCGCTTCAAAAAATACCACTCATCCAACCAAGTATATTGTACTCCATAATGTCATCCCCATAACACTTGAAAAACACTTCTCCAGGGAACAGCATAAAACATGCAATTATAGAAATATATTCATTTATTCAAAAAGAATTCCTTCTTGACAGCAGCAAGATCTCATTTTTTATTTTGAGAGATTCTACTATATTAACATTATTAAAATAAATTTCTGCATTTGTTATTTCTTTCATTGTGTGATCGTACTTTATGACTACAAGACACTTTTGTAACTTGCTTATACATTACTAGAATCGACTAAAATTGCTTTTCTGTATTTTGAAAAATTATTAACGAAAGATTGCAATTGCAAAATATATCCTCTAAAAACGTGACTGTCTGTTTCAACTCCAGCTCCATGCTGCGAAATTTTCAAATTGTATGTTTTGCGAAAAATTATTTTGTCAGCATCCCATTCCTTTGTTGAAGTGAGCTCGATGGAAATAAGGATGAAACTTGAAATGGCTACTTTTTGCCGAGATGTTGTTTTGAAATTTTATGGGGTAAGAACTAATTTTGACCAGAGTGCGCTAATCATATGATTGAGAATTATTACTTGTATTAAGTATATTCTTAAAATTTTACATAATACACTATATAAACAAATTAGAAATGAATGGCAAAATCTTAAAGAAAGGAGGCAATTAAACTTCGAAATAATTTTGTAAAAAGTGAAGTCAAATTTAAAAATATATTTTTTAAATAAACAAAAAGACTGAATGATGTTAGGAATCATTACAACAGTCTTTGTTATATCGTTCAATATAGGAGACAAATTAAGAGTTTTTTATTGCAGGGTATTTTTTCTCTTGTATAGGAGTATGTAATGAGCTGTAAATTTTTTTAAAAAAATTAAACTATTTAAACTGGCCATCTTTCAGCCACTGGCTCACTGTTGTTTTTTCAGTACAGATAGAGCTGTTCTGAAAAAAGATCAAAGATTGGTTTTCTAGAAAAGAAGGAATTTCTTCAATTATTTTGTTTGGATCGTAGCTTGTTTAATCTTCAATTGCAATTTAATTTTCATTAGGGGGGGCGAGATTTAATTTGATTTTTATCTGCCGTATGATCCTCGAAAGGGACATATAAGGGCTACGCCCGAAAGCTGGGGTGTTTATTGGAGCCAGATGCTTTAATTATTGAACACGAATAAAAGCGAGATAATAAATATAGTTTATAAAACGCTAATTTAAAAAGACTAGAGCAAAAAAAGGTAAATAAATAAAACTAATTATGCGGAAAAGAACAATATGGCTGAAATGAGGATATTTTCCTACTTAAAAAAACTTGTTAAAACCATGAGTGAAACTACTTTAACCAACATTTTTTGAAGGCTACGCCATCTGCTAATCTTAATCTGACGCTAGATTTTTAAACATAGCATAGTCGAGCTGATAGAGTAATGTTGTCTCGTGATAGGTGACTTACGATCTCTAAAGGTAATATGTTGAATAGTTAATACATCTTCATAATGGTTACCAGTCAGAGGAGACTGAAAAAAAAACATATGTGTGTCATGTATCTACAGTACAAAGTCGAGCTAAATTGATATCACAGCGTCTATTTAATTTAGAAACCTAAGAAAAATTTGATTTCATACCATAATATTTGTTTTTCTTGACCCATTTATCTTACCATTGAGAAAAAGCATCACTGATTAATGATCGAAGGCATGTCAGCGTAAATAATGAACTGGGGCAAGTATTCGATAGCTGATTTTGTATCTTTGCATGTCCAAATTCATTTCCTGTAATGCCAACAAGAGAGAGTACTCATAAAAATAAGACGAATATTTTATAAAAGGAAATTTCAAGAGAAGTTATGCACTTTTTTAATAAGGGGATTCTCAGTAGAGGGGCTGTTTAAAGATTCGAAAAAAATCATGAAATCAATGTATAAAATAAATAGATTTACTGATGTAATGCGAGTCCATATATTTGAGTACAAAATAAGCAGCCGTGATTTCAGAGGAGAACATGGAAGTAAGAAAGTGAAGTTTTTAGGTTACAATATGACTTTTGAGAACAAAAACTGAGCCAACATGAATCAAGGATTTGGACCTATTCTTGAAGAAGGATTCACACGGGTTATAATATTGTCGTGATTAAATAGCGAGATAAAAATTAAATTATCTGAATTTAATTTTGTAAAACTTTAAAATATGGAATTTTACCTCCTATCTATGGGGGATGATCAAGAATATAATTTATGCGAATCATTACTTCATGGAAAGCACTTGGAAGCACATTGAAAATGTGATTACAAAATGGGTAATAAATGCAGGTAATTATTATTGCCATTTAACGTACTTCCGTGCTAAAATAAGAAAGAAATGGAAAAGGGAAAATTTCTTCTATATTGCAAAGATAATTCAAAGGCTTCTCCTTATATGCTAGTTATAAGAGACGTTCGAAATGCTTCTAAACACTGTCTTGGAGCTTGATGGTGCGCATATATCAGACGTTTCAATATAAGACTACTAATTAAATAGAACCATACATAATAGTCCCATAGCTTATCATAGACTGGGTCATTATTTCGATAGGCACGAAGCAAACATGAACTTTCGGTACCTCAAGAAGAATTAGAGAGAATTTTTAAGATATTTAATGTTGGTGTTAAAAACGATGTACTGAAATGTTTATCATTTTATTTTTATCTGCGCACGTGCTAATAAGCACGTATTATTATTATCACGCACGTGTTAATAAGCACGAGTCATGTGACCGGATATTATATATATATATATATATATATGAAAAATGGAATAATGTTTTGGTATGATTTTTTTTTAAATTAAAGTTGTTAAGTTTTTTACGCTTCGAGTCGATTATATTTTGTATTGAAATTTTTGAGTTTTAACATTTTTTGGCGTCCACGACAGGATTTTTTAAAATCATAATGTTTTCTACTGTTAAAGGATTTAAGAAAGATCTGTTACTGGTTGCAGAAAAAATTGGTGAAGTAATACCATAAAAAGCAACAATTTCAGACTTAAAGAATATAATTCTTAACAGCGATGAGTATAAGAAGGATTCGAAATTTGTCACGTCTGTTTTAATCATGGCTGTTGGAGATCGGAAACAGAGAGTTGAAGAAAAGGAAAGACAGAGACAGTATGAACTGGAAGAAAAGGAAAGATAGAGATAGTATGAACTGGAATTAGCGAGAATCCAGGCTCAGTCTAACGTAGAAGTAAAGGAAAATTTACAACTATCTGAAAATAACGACAAGAGAAAATTTCATCTTCCAATATTAGAGTTTCGAAAATTTTCTGGAAATATTAAAGACTGGTTGCCATTTTGGAGTCAGTTCAAGCACATTCATAAAGATGGCGACATAGCTCCAGAAAACAAGTTTCAATATTTAATTCAAGCCACTGTTTCTGGATCTCGTGCTCGGGAGATTGTGGAAAGTTTTCCGCCAACGAGTGCCAATTATGCCAAAGCGGTGGAAAGCTTGAAAGCTCGTTTCGGTAGAGATGATTTATTAGTAGAAGTGTATGTCAGGGAACTTCTGAAATTAGTAATTTCTGTGCATAAAAATGAGAAGTTTTCTATGACATCTTTATATAATAAACTGGAATGACATATGAGAGCTTTAGAGACTTTAGGAGTCACGACGGATAAATGTGCTTCAATATTATACCCAAAGGTAGAAACCTGCTTTAATGAAGATTTCTTGAGAGCTTGGAATCGTCATCCTACATCTTCTGCTTCTGTTGATGCCGAGGAGAGATTGAGCAATTTAATGCAATTCATAAAAGCAGAAGTTGAAGGCGAAGAGCGAATTAACTTGGCGATGCCGGGTTTTGGATTAAACGAACCTAAGTGTACACAAGATTACAAAAAGAAGCAATGGTAGAAAAATTCTGCCTTTTGTAACAACATTCCAACTGCTGCAAATTTGTTGACAACAGCATCAACTACAGCTGTATTCAAGTATATATTTTGTGATGGCAAACAACAGAGTTCTGGATGCTTTTTGGCTCACAAAATGAGTTTTCAGGAAAGGCAGAATATTGTTAAAGAAAAACGCTGTTGTTTTGCATGTCTGGGTATCGGGCACGTAGTTAAAAATTGCCGAGCTGCTTTAAGATGTTTTATTTGTTCTAAAAAACATGCGATATTGATGTGTGATAAACTGGATTGAGAAAAATGAAGAAAAATCGCAAGTTGAAAATAACGTCAGCATGTCTAATTTAAATAAACGTAATACCAGAGTATTTCTACAGACTTTAAAGGCAGTGCTGGTTTCTGGAGATAAAAAGAAAAACCTAAGATTACTTTTGGATTCCGCATTACACAGATCTTACATTTTAAAAAAATGTTGCACGAGAGATGGGATATCCTTCTCTTCGCAGAGAAAAACTAGTACATTCCCTTTTTGGAGGTGTTTCCAGTAAACAGATTACACATGATTGCTACAAAATATAGTTAAGGTATTTAGATGAAAAATTCGCTTGTAATTTTGATGCATTGGATCAAGACAAAATTTGTGACGATGTTCAACCTGTTTGTAACGGATCTTGGATAAGAGAACTGGAAGGCGATAATATTATTTTATCTGGCGTAAATGATAGCAGCGGATCGATTGATATACTTATTGGGGCCGATATTATGGGGAAAATGTTAACTGGAAAAAGAAGAATGCTGAAATCTGGTCTTGTAGCAGTTGAAACCCATTTAAGATGGACATTAATGGGAAAAGTACCCGAAGAAGAAACCCCAAAAGAAAGCTAAAATTTGGCGATGACTGTAACGTCCCTGTTTGTAAATGAGTTTATATATCTAATTTATGTCGATTAGACTTGATTAGAATCGATGATACTATTGCAAAGAAGTCCAAGCAAGAAATTGACCTTCAAACAACAGAATATTTTTAGAGACTGTGAAAATTGATTGTAAAGGGCGGTATTAAGTTTGTTTACCTTGGGCTGATGACAAATTCCTGTTACCTGATAACTTACACTTAGCTCTGAGACGACTGGAATACACTACCTCGAGACTTAAGAATGAGAATTTGTATCTGAAATACGAAAATTTTTTTGCAAGTTGGCTCCAAGAGGGTATCATAGAAGAAGTTCCACTAACTGAAGTACATGGTTACGGAAATTATCTGCCTCATCGACCTGTGCTGAAACCGAGCAGTGCTACTACTCCAATTCGACCAGTTTTTGATGTGTCGGCACGACTTCCTAACCACCCGTCCCTTAACCTTGGAACATGGACCAAATTTGATTGAATTGTTGCCTGACCTTCTGTTACGTTTTCGAGAGGGAGAATTCGGGGTGATTGGAGACGTTAGAAGAGCTTTCTGTCAAATAAGCATCCATGAAGAAGACAGGGATTTTCTTCGTTTTTTATGGTGGGAGAATGAAAAGCAAAATAAATTGAAGTATTTTCGACATACCAGAGTGGTTTTTGGTGTAGCATGCAGCCCTTTCTTGTTAGCCTCAGTGATTGATTATCACATTAGAAGAAGTGAGGAATATGACGTTAAATTCAGGGAAAAGTTGGCTCGAAGTTTTTACGTTGATAATGTTGTCACCAGGGTTGATAACAAGGAAGAACTGAAAAGATTTGTGCAAGAATCAACAACTCTTATGTACAAAGGAAGATTTGAACTTCGAGAATGGGAGTATTCTGGTCAGTGCGAAATTAAGGAGAAAGTAGAAACTCACGTTTTTGGGTTTATTATGGAATAAAGACTCGGACACTTAAAAAATTGACATGAGTTGGATGAATGATGTAGCCACTGAAAAGGTTACTAAACGCAACATATTATCTGTAGTTCTCAAAATGTTTGATCCATTTGGTTTCATATCTCCAGTGATGCTCTGCCCGAAATTACTGCTGCAGAAAGCGTGGAAAAAGGGAATAAGCTGGGATGAAGACATAAAATGCGAGTTACGAAAAGAGTTTTTAATATGGTTTCATGAGCTGACATGTTAAAAAGATCTAGAAGGGCCTAGATACGTTAAAATAACTAAAGAAAATCTCAGTAATTGTACTATACCTACTTTCGTTGATGGTAGTCAAGATGCAGTTGTGGTATTTCTGAGGATTGAAAAAGAAGATAGAGCCGAAGTGTTTTTTCTTTCCAAATCTAGAGTTTCTTCGTTGAAAGGAACCACGATTCCACAAATGGAACTTTTAGCTGCTCTTATTGGAACATGATTGACGAATTATGTCATTAAAACTCATACACATCAAGAGATATTATTGGAGTGATTCGACTACCGTGTTGGTGTGGATACAGAGAAACGATAACTGGTCGGTATTTGTACGCAATCGAGTAAACGAGATTCGAAAGCTAAGTGATCCCATGTCCTGGAGACATGTGCCTGGTGAAAAGATTCCGGCAGATTTGCCATCGCGTTGTTCTAAAGCAAAACAATTCCTATCGTCAAAATGGTGGCAGGGTCCTAAATGGATGAAAGATCCTTTTGAGTTCAAACATCTAACTGATGTAATTAATAATTCTTACGATGGAGATGATATTGAAAAGAAGATGTCGAAATCTTCATACACATTAACAAATAGTGAAATCTGCCAAAATAATAATTGGTACTACGTCAAGTTTTACATATATGAAAGCATTGTTAGACTTATAGAATGGATTCTTCGATTTAAACACAATTGTGTGAGACCAAAAGAAAAAAGATACAGAGAAATAGTTGCCTCAGAATTCCAGGAAGCTGAAGTAAAGCTTATAAGCTTGATTCAAAATGAGTGTTTTTCATCTGAGAATGATGATCGACTTAAAACTCTGCAAGCATTTGGAGATGAGAAAGGCATCCTTCGATTAAAGACCAAAATTACCAACAGGAAAGATAATTATACATTTTTGAAACCTGCTATACTACCTCCAAACCATGAAGTGATTAAAAGATTAATGGTCTACACACATGAGAAAAATGGCCATGCCGGCGTACAGATACTTTTGAATATTTTAAGAGAAAACTATTGGATTTTACATGGAAGAAGAACTGGGAAACAAGTCTTGACAAGTTGCATTACTTGTAAAAGGTTTAATTCAAGAAATATGGAAACGATTACCCATCCACTTCCTGAAGACAGAGTAAAAGATGCAGCAATTTTTCTGATTACCGGGATCGATATGGCTGGTCCACTCTTTCTCAAAGAAAATAAGAAGTGGGTGTTAATATTTACTTGCGCCGTATATCGAGCAGTACATTTTGAACTTGTCACTGCCGCTACCACATGTTTTCTTAAGGGCGTTTCGGAGATTTGTTTCGCGTAGAGGAAGATGCTCAACTGTCTATTGTGATAACAGTACAAACTTCGGAGGAGCAGCCAATGCTCTAAGGCTATTGGATTGGAAGCAGGTTAAAAGACAAAGAGCTGTAAACGCTATCGAATAGAAGTTCAACCCGCCAACTTCTGCATGGTGGGGTGATTGGTGGGAGCGTCTCATAAGAATTTTGAAAGATCTACTGAGAAGAGTGCTAGGAAGAGCTAGCTTGAGTTATGAAGAAATGTTAACTTTCCTAGCAGATTGTGAAAGCGTCATAAATTCAAGACCGCTTACTTACGTTACTGAGAGCGAAGCTATTAAACCAATATCACCGTCGATGTTCCTACAAGACATTCAAGAATATAAACTAATAGATATTGATACTGTCGATAGTAAATCCCTTACAAAAAGAAAAATATATGGACTGAACTTAATTAAAGATCTAAGGGAGAGGTTTAGATCAGAGTATTTAGGCATTCGTATACAGCTAGTACAGAAAAGACAGTCAAGAATTAAAGTTTCAATCGGAGACATTGTTTGGGTAGGATCTGATAACAAAAAACGCATTGACCGGCCATTGGGACGCATTTCACAGCTGATTCTGGGGAGAGACGGAGAAGTTCATCTTGTCAGAGTGCAGACGTCGACTCATGAGCTGCTTCGCCCTTACAAAGGATATACCCATTCAAGATCGCAACCTCAGATGGTCCTCAATATTTGAAGAGCATAGAATCAATGAATCAATGCGAGGAATTCGACCATTTCAATGGCACCACCATCCTCGAACACACACAGAAATTTAGTAAACGTGGAAGACTGAAAGTTCCAGAGAGACTGAATTTGTAGATCGTATTTACAAGCCCAAAACACTTTTTATTATGCCCCATAATCAAAAGGTGGGAGGATGTTAAAAAGGATGTATTGAAATGTTTATCATTTTATTTTGATCTGCGCACGTGCTAATAATAAGCACGAGTTATGTGATCGGATATATATATATATATATATATATATATATATACTTGAAAAATGTAATAATGTTTTAGTATGATTTGTTTTTTAAAATTAAAGTTGTTAAGTTTTTTACGCTTCGAGTCGATTATATTTTGTATTGAAATTTTTGAGTTTTAACAGATTTCATACCTCTTTCTCATGGTCATGATACGGAGAAGAAAAGTCCACAGTTTATTAAATATCATGGCTAAAAGTTTATGGTTATTGTGAAGACGAATTAAGGCATCATTCAAAAATAATTCTGGATTCGGTTGAAGGAGCCGTTTACAAAAAGGAATACCGTTCGTTTTTTATGTCTAAATAATAAACTTATTCCTGTTTGACCACTCAACAGTATTTTTATGACTCCTATGAATTCCATAGCAAGAAATTAGTAAATCCTCAACGTAAAGATTTTTATTTATAGACGGTGGAATGACTGATAAAATGGGGTTATTCATTAAAATAAAAAGAGTTATGCTTAATACACAACCCTGAGGAACACCTCTTTTCTGGCAAAAGACATTTGAATAAGTGTCCCCAAGGCAGACTTTAAAAATGCTGCTATTAAACATTGTATATGACAAATTTCAAATTTCCTCTGAAATAAAGACCATAAACGCTCTTCGTACCCTTTTTCCAGGTTAAGGCCGAAGAATAATGATTTAATTCGAGAAAAGCAATTCGGATATCCGAATTTTTCTAAAGTAGGTTATCGATTGTCCACTGTGTCCCCTGAAATCTACTCTGAACAAAAAATACATATTCATTTTTCTGTAAGATATGTAACAAGTGCACATTCTGTATTCTTTCAGTTATTAATTATATGGAAGATGTGATCTTTTAAAATTAATTTATTTGTATTCGCAACAGCTCAGAAATTGAATCAATTCATTGGAAGATGAAGTGAAACACGAATTTAATAAAAATATTATTTTTAAAGAAAAAAAAACAAAATTCACTTTTAAAAAATGAAGTAGAATAAATGAACACCTCCAAAAAGCTCAATGTCTCGGGCTTCTTTTAAAATTATACCTTTCAAACAATTAAATAAACTTCTAATTGGTAGTGAATATCCTATAATTGAAATTAAACCAATATTCATGAAAAATGGTTAAAGTTAATTGTATAGTTAATAGATAAAAAATAGTAGGACTTTATTGTTTTTTCTTGGAACGATTTTTACTAAAAGAAATGAGACATTCAATTTCCTGAATCAAAATTTATAAATAAGGGGTTGAAAATCTTTGGTAAGGAGAAGGAAACAAACTTGTCAGCATTTAAAAACCAAATATTATTAAATGGGAATGAATTGATATATGTATATGATATATCAGAAATAAAAAAATTAACAAGAAAACGATGTTTTATATTATCTTTTTCTAAAGTAAAATGATGTTACAATTGGTGATTTAATTTCAGAATATTTAATAGAAATATATAAAATAATAAGATAAACTAATGAGAATACTAAGAAAAAAATTTAAGTTTTTAAAAAATGCAAATTTTCGGAGATTTTTCTCTTCTAAAATTACTGAAGAATTTTCATAAACTCGACCTATATACGGATGGCGGTTTTTTTTCCCATACATGTTTTTGGGAAACTACTTCAGTGTAAAAAGTGTTTTTTGCATTTCTGGGTCACTTGAAATTTTAGCCTAAAAATGAACAAAAATAGACAAAATTACATATAAAAATGAAAACATTCCGTTAATTTTTAAATATTTTTTGATTATTTTCCAGGATTCGATTTTAATTTTTAATATTGCTAAAATTTGAGTAAAAGTATCAGTAATATATTGGTTCAATTCTCTGGACAATTAGGAATTCCATATTGTTCCAGGGTAGGCCCCCATATAGTATTCAATTCTTATAAATTATTAAAAAGATTCTATTATACACTGACATTTTACTAATTGAACTGTTTTTTTAATCAAATTCGTCGATAATTCTTTTTTCCCTCTGTTCTCTTGAATTATTAAAATGTTGTCTGTAATTCGAATACAGGGAGGTTACTTCAAACTATAAACTGAAATTTGTATTCATTTCTAAGATATTTTTATTATAAACATATTCGTGAATGAAATCTTCAATAATCGGTATAGAATAATTCCAGAAGATCGTTAGAAGTTTTAACATCAACAACAAGGATACACGATCCTTTCAGGATAAGGGGCCAAAATATGAAAAAGGATCATGTCAAGAGCCAAAGCAGCACTGAATGTTAAAACATGTTATAATCGTGAAAGTATAGTCTTTTTTTGAAGCAATACGCATGAATTAAAATTATTACTTTACATATATTTACTTTACATTTATTTATTGCACATATTATGCAATAAATAAATGAATGAAACTCAAACATTATAGATTTTTTTTTAATATTTTACCTCAAAAAAAAGATTCATGCTAAAAATGTGGCAAACTTGAAATAGAATAATAGAGGGAACACTTTTAGTAATTATATTGAGAACACAATTTAAATTTGTAGAAAAATATTAACAATCAAAATTGGTAAAAATTAATGAGATGGCTGGGACTGAATGTTTGAAGTTATTGATTTTATATTGAGCTTAAGATTGGTCGTGGCAATAAGCAAAACAAAATAAGAAATAGAATAGCAGAACACTTCTCATCTGCTATTCTATTTCTTATTTTTGATTTTTTTTAATTCAATAGTGAGAAAGTTTGCTTACAAATGTAAGTGCTGCCAAAGAAAGTTGCACATCCCGCTGCATTTTGCTTTAAGCAAGGAAATTCCTCAGGTAAGTCTTTATAAAATGTAATTTAAGATTTTCTTTAAACAGATTTTTGAAAAAATTAGAATTCTGTAAATCAATTAAGGCTAACTGCATACTCTCCTCGACTAGATTTACATTGACAGAAAACGGAGAAGAAAATACATCAATATTTGTTTGGCACTTTTCAAAATCTAAAAACCGATCATGAAATGCATTATACAAAATTTCAATTTGATCCTCTTACAGAATTTTCATGTGCGGACTTTTTTCACGTTTCATGTCCTCCTATACGAAAACTCGTACTCGCAGGTAGCCATGAAGGGAACAAACTGAAAAGCCGCGTAATAAAAAGTAAATAAATTTAATGAACAACTGAAAATTATTTATTCTGATGTAGAAGCATTTTCGTATCAGATTGTTTCCTCTGTCTATCTGAAAAAGTCCCATTTCATTTTAAATTAATCTTATTTTATTAACAACTCTCGCCAGGTTGTTCATCCCTGATCAACAAGAAAAAGCTAAGATTCAAGGATTTGAGTTCATTTGTATTTCATCTCCCAGAAACTATTTTTGACTAAGTAGTGCCACACTAAGGGCATTAAAGCATTTATATAAATTTATAATGAAATTGAAATAGGGAATATTAACGAAATCCAAATGTCTAAAAATGAAGAAACCTCTGTGACAAGAAAAGAAAATGATAATGTGAGTTACGCCACAATACTAGAAGGCTTGGCTAATGTTTAAATATAATTAATAAAGCTCTATATTTTTATAAAGCTAAAAAGATTAACATGAGGAGTATTAGAAAGCAAACCACCCGACTGAAGTGGAAAACATCGAAAAAAAATACTAAATGCTGGGAATCAAATCGCACACAATCATAGACTAATTTCAAACACGCGTGAAACAGACAGAACAATTTCAAATTCAGTGAACTGACGGAAGTTCCTCCAGCAGGAGATGCTAGTGAGTGAATAGTCCGTGATCAATTCTCAGACATTTTAAAATGATATCCAGCATTCTGCTAAATAATGCTGCCCCACAGATCTTATGTTAGACCTACTTTTGTGGAGCTTATTGCAAATCTATGCATCCCAATCAGTTTGTCACTGAAAATTAAAATATTATATATTTATTACTTGAATCCGAAATAGATATTGGTTGCAAGAATTAGTATCTAATATAGCTGTCATTTCGATCTTCTCACTTCCCGAAATTTCTACATATGCAAGGATTTAACAAAAAAAAAAAAAAAAAGGAATGCCCTTACAAGTATAGAGCGTGGCGTCGGAATTGGTATTTCAGCATTTTCATATCTACAAAACTGAGGAAAAATTCTTTATTTTTTTTGTATTGATTTTAATTTTGGATCACATGATTTAACGATACTTAATTTTTAATTTATTCTGGTAACATATGGATATTTGTATTTCTCTTTATTTTTAATAACCTGTTACTTGTTTATTATTTTTTTTTATTTGAATTGCGGGTTGATCACATGAAACCTTTTAATCAGTTTTATATATAATCTCAACTTTCAACAAATTTTCAACAACAGATTTCTATTATCGTGTGTCTGCTACTGTGTGTTCGTACCTTGCTCTTATTTTATGAACTTTGAAATCTGAATTCCTTTAACTTCTGACTCGCCATCCCGTCTAATACGAAAAGTTAAAGATACTAACTAAAATGCTACTAACGATTTCCACTTCTACAGAGAACCGGCTCAGCATAAGGTTTTTAGTTCCTCATTATCATTTGGGAAATGTTGACCTCTGCACGAAGAGGGCAATGAGAGTACCCAGCCCTGCCACAGAGTATTTAAGTCGAGCATTACACGATTTAAGCAACAGTTTAGATATATTTATTACTTAAATATATTAATGAGTGAAAAGATTTTACTTCTCGGATGATTTAATGTAAGTGTTTACATATATTAGATAAATATATTATTTATAACAGAAAACATTGTACTTCTCGTATGATTTAATGTAAATGCATACATATATTATTACATCAATAAGTGAAATATCCAGCACAGTTTAAAAAAATTCTTAAAATCCTTGAAAGGGCAGGAATAAAAGTAATTAAAAACACAAATATAGATGTTACATGAAACATTGTTGCAATTCTGTAGAATAAAAAAAAAAACACCGATATCATTTTATAGAAAATACTTATATACTCTAAAAAGTGTAAAAATGCGAAATTGTTGAAAAATTTTTTCACAATATAAAACAAAAAATAACTATGTAGTAGTAGCTATGCTTTAAAGCTTTTAAAGTTGCGCTGCTCTTTCAAATTGTCTTGCCTTAAGGTCAAGAATCTATTCGCGTAACCAATCAAGAATTTCAAATAATGTCTTCAAAACAAGTAAAATCTCTTGAACATTTAAGAACATTTTAAAACCAAACTACTTTTGTAAACGAGGATTGTTCAATTAAATGCAAATATTTTGTATAGCTGCTGACAAGTAATAATCGACATTCTCCTTCAGAACCACATAAACATACCGATATGATATGAAGATGAAATCAAAATAATAAATAAGAGACACCTTCCTTGGTACAATGTATCACTTTTTTAAATGTCAAAAAAAAAAAAAAGTTTTTCCTAATTGCGAATATTACTGATTTCCCTCGATCCCCCCCTCCACACACACACACATTAGGTTTGAATAAGCGATCTCATCATTTAACTTCAAGAATGAAATTTATGAATTCAAAATTTCTTCTAATTCATATTCTTTCTTGAAAAGGAACAAGTTGGCCATGAAGTCACTTTAACTATTTAGAGACATCTGCAGCTAAAACTAATGAACGTAATGGAAATAAATCTTAATATAAGTAAAAGTCATTGCAGCTATGTATTTATATTTCATATCTCCGAACTTCGCAAATTTATTCTTTAATATGAGAAAAATCTATAAACTCATTTAAGCGAAAAATTTAATTAAATTTTTACCTAATTATAAAATAATCAAGATTTGGCTTGCAGTAACTTCAAAGGAAATTTATCTTATTAGAAGTATTTTAAAATTCAAAACTTTACCTTTTCAATGATACAAGATTTCTTTTTGTACAATATTTTGTTTAAGTACTTTTGTTCTTTTAACTCAGACGATTTTAAAGTAGAGTAATAACAGGCTCAGATCTACTTAACACTGCATTTTGAAATTCCTTTTTCATATCCTTTGGAACTTTTTTTATTGATTTAAAATTGAAATTTAAGGGTGGCTAAATCTGCAAAGAGAAAAAAATTGATGACCCTTCATATGCAAGCTGTCGGCTTTCAAGAGAGATGACCCAGGAGCAGTCAATTGAGTAGTGTGGTATGATAAAAAAAAATTGTGTGTATCACACAAAATTAGTTTTTAAAATTAATTAGATAGCTAACTAATCAATTATAATTAACTAAAATTAATCATAAATAGTTTTTATTTAACTATCACAAATGAGAGCCTTTTTAATTTCCAGTAATTCCAAGTACATAAGCAAATTTCACATAAAAACTGTAGAAGACATTAAGAAATAAATTAAGCAAAAGAAAGGGATGCAATACTTTATACATAAAATTAAGATCAATAATAAAAATTGAATAATAGAAAAAAAATCTATTTTTATACAACATTTCTATATACGCACTTTTTATCACTCTAATATTCAAGAAATTTTACACATCCTATTTTCCATGCCTTCGTTGTAATTATTGATTTCAGGTTCTTCATTCCGACAACGCTGAGATTTCTCCCTTAATGATTTTTGCTACTTATATTTTTTTGTGAATCTGAATTTTTGCGGATATTTTTTTCCTAGTTTGCTTTCCCACGCCTTTCCTTGTAAGTTTATAAAATTTGGTTTCATCCCGTTCCTTAGTTTTAAATGTCTCCAAACAGAGAAAGTGATTTTATAGTCATCCAGCACTTCAAACAAGATCTTGTCTCTTAACTAACAGCACTATCTTCGTTTTAACCGGTCTCATAATCATAACTATTGATGAAAGAAAAAGAAAGAAATTCGTTATTGATTGGGGAAAATTCTTTTTTCTTTTAGTGAATCTTAAAAAATTTAGAAAGTGGTTATTGATTATTAATTGAATTAATGTTCATATACTTTTTCAAGAAAGAATATCGACTAGAATTTGCAAACTTAGAAATTTCTTTATTACGATTACGGGCATAAGGTTTCACCTAGCATATAATTTTAAAATTATTTATATGAACTCTTTGAGATCTGCATCGAAGGAAGGACGATTTATCAATGTTTGCTTTATAATCACTTTCCAGATTTTTTATAACAGTAAAACATTTTGCCGAAATTTCGGCCTCAAGAATATATTATAACCCAAGTATTGAAAAAAAAATCGAAGAAAACGGAAATATTTTTAAAACTTCGGTAAAGGTTACTTATAGTGTGCCCCTTGCCGCGCCAAGGATGCCAAGTCGCCAATAAAGATGGCGGACACTGTAAACAAACACTTTTAAGGGTTAGTGACGGTTATGACTTTTTGATATATAATGATTTTTTTAATCGATAAGCATTGTCTTTTTATTATTTTTTTTCAGGCCCGGTGCCTTCAACAGATGCCGGAGGCATCTGTTGAAGGCACCGGGCAGAATTTTTTAACTTAAAAAAACATCCTACGGCTTCGCTATGCTCGGGAGCGGGAAACTAGTAGCTTCGCTAGCACATTGAACATAAAGAATGTTCGGATAACATGAACAGTAAATAATAAATAATTGAGGAAGACAAAGATGCAAAAAGAATGGATTTAATAGGAAATTTTAAAGACATAATGTACAAACTTGAAGTATTTAATTTGTTGTAAAAAATATTCCAATCATCCTTCATCCATTTATCAGGTTCGAAATGACCACTGACCTGTCATCCACTCTTGAATAAACGCCGAAAAAATAACTAGCGAAGAAAAACGAAAGAGCTTTAAAAGAATGACGAGAAATGCGAATAATTCTATTGTAGACGGTTTTTAAAGAAAGAAACCAGACGACTTCGTAAAGAAGTAAAGCAGACGATTTTGTGAAATCGCATACTGAGAATTAAAATGAGTAAAGGAATAAATATTTTATAATCGCATTAAAAATATAATTGAAACTTCTTATTAACTATACAAAAAAATCTGAATTATAATACAGATCAAAAATAAAATATTTAATTGATATTATTTTATTATTTTTAATTTAAGTTTTCATAAAAGAGTTGAAGCTCATGTACAACTCAACCATTGTAAAAAGAAGTAAACAAAACATCATTAGGGTTACTACAAGAGCTTTGTTTTAGGTTGCCATATTGGCGACAAACTCGGGGGCACACTAATGACCATTTTAACCAAAACTTCTTATAGTGAATTCCATGTTTGCAAGTCTTAATCATCCATGTCCTATCCATCAACTTTGGTTTGATCAAATGTCTCAAAAGTTGATGTCAAAAGGAGAAAAAAAATGTAATTGAATTTAAAAATTTGATTTTTTTAACCTTTAATACAGATAAATAAAGTGGATGAAGGATGAACGGCGTCAGAACATTCACTGCTTTAAATAGAAGAGGTGCATAGGTTAATTAATTTTTTTTTTTAAAAAAAGGATAATTTTAGTTGAAAGTAAATTATTTGATTTTTTTCTTTAATTAGCTCACCGTCTTAGGGCATCTAATCTAGAAGTTTTAATGCAATTGAAAACAAGAAAAAAATTAAATTAAAAGATAAGAGGCTTGACAGAAATGTATTTGGAATGAACATAATATTTGGTAAAAGGGATGTTTAGTGTGCCACTTGCCCCGCCAAGGGTACCAAGTCGCCAATAAAGATGGTGCCGGTCTGTTGGACTTAGAGAAAAAGTTAGAGCATGCGATACCTCCGGCAACTGTTGAATTGGTATATTTACAATTTATGTATTCCACAAGAACACAAAGCTTTCTGATGACAATGCACATATATATCCCAAGTTACCGCATACCCTGCAGTAAATAGGATTAATGGCAACAAAGTTTGAATTAAAATAAGAGTAATTAGAGAAAAAAATGGAGGAATTTCATAACGCCTAAATCTGGCCTTCAATTAGCTCACCAGCGACAGAAAACGTTGAGAAACTAACTGCATAATTAAAGAAAACAGAGGAGTAAGAAACAAAATTTGACATTGTTAAGTCAAAACTAAGAAATCCCAATACCATTATAAAACAACATGGATGATAATGTTATACAAAATAAAGCTTTAAGAAAAGGTAAAATTCGAAAATGAAATCCTTAAGCTAAGTATTCTTGAAGTTAGAGTCTTCTTTAAAAATCAACAGGAAAAGAAATCAGAGGATATTTTTCATTGTATCCAGCAGTATTTTGTATCAATAGCATTAGCTTAATCTGGAATCGTTTAAATTTCTAGAAATACATAAAAACCTTACAATATTTCATTGCCCTAAATCTGGCATTACTACAAAGAAATAAAAAAAAAACAATAAAATAACGTGTGTGTCCAAGTTGTGTCAGAAGACGCTATAATTTTTTCCCCTCTTACATGCATTAAATTATCCTTGAAGAAATTTATCCGATTTTCAAGTAATTGACTATAAAAAGTTACTAAACGTGTTTCTTAGCTTTGTTTATTTACATTTCCCCTAAACTAAAGGGGGTTATCCCTCACGGGATAGAGAATTTATCTTCTCCAACAAAGATAACAAGCGGATTTTCAATGTTAGCTAAAATGTTATTTCTAAAACTTACTAAACAACAAATATTTTGAATCAATTTTGATAAACTATAATCACAATTTAAATATTAAAATTAATGGACCAAAATAAAAAATACTAATATTAAAAACAACTACATCCAAAATTTTAATAGAATAAATAAATACTAAAATTTAAAAAACTTACATTTTGGAGCGTGAAAATACAATACGTTCAGAAATCCAAAGTTGAATCCAATGTAGAAATTCTCAAAACTCTTGAACTCATGATTACCTTCAAGTTCGGAGGCTACATTATTTCCTTATCCAAAGTTCATAAATGCGTTATCGAGTTACGAACAAAAAGAACTAAGCTTCTTTTGGTATCGAAAAAGCACTAAAAAAGTCCATATAGAGAAGTTATATTCTTGAATCTTGAATACTCCAAAGGATGCAAGATCATAAAAAATCTAAAACTCAAGATCTCTGAAGCTAGAGGATAAAACGATAGAAACTTGGCGTGAATTCGTCTTTTAAGTCTTCTATCTATGCAGTAATAAAAGAAAAAAATCCATGTCCAGATTATACGTCTCCAAAATTTTCCAAGGATCGGATGAATTAGATCAACCGGGTTCAAAATCCAGTTATCTGTATAAGTGATGGGCGAAAATAAAATAATTATTTCAGCACTGAGTAGTTAATAAAATAGAAACTCCCAGAAGAACAAATTGGTATGAAATACTTCAAGATAAATTGATTATTTCGTATCTGCTTTCGTATTTTGCTTCTTATTGTTTTGTTGTTACGAATCAACAGCGGGTTCAAATGCAAGCAAATAATAAAGGAAGTCAGTACGGCATTGAAGTTAACTTCTCACAAAAGGAGACGTTTCTTTGTTTACATTTCACATAAACGATGCAACAAAATGGAAGGTCTTTGGGGGAAAACTTCCTGATTACACTACTACTGTATACATATTGTAATGCAATTGAAGAAATTAATACATAATCATTACAACTTTATGTTTCAAAAAATCTGCTACAAAATCACATTTAATTAAAGATTTTAAAAATTCTTACATGCTTGATCAAAAATGTTCCAAAATCATTAAATAACAAAAATAATTCACATTTCGCCTATTTCGATAGCCAAAGGAAAGTGGAAATCAAAGTAAAAAAAGTTCGCTGTTTCACTTTTTGCGGCTGTTGCCAATCTCCGGTACTGATAAATTGTAAAAGAGTTAAAATTCAAGAGGGCATAGTGTATTCAATATATACAGGGCGGAAAAAAAAGTCCGTAAAATCTATAAAAATCATAAAATCCATAAAATTAAGCAAAATGCAAAACGATTTGAAAATTTAGCATCAAAAAATCACGTGTTTTTTTAAAACTTACTTAAGGGAAAAAATTAATTCAGAAAACAAATTAATTACAAATTATTACATTAAAAACAAAATTAATTCAAAAACGCTTTTTATATAAGTGAAAGAATAGATACCCAAATAACAAAAATAATGTTATCAAATAATTTATTATTGAAATATATGTTAAACATGTCCACCACCACAAGTGATTACCCATTGAAGGCGTGCAGCAAATCCAGCAACGGCAGAGTGCAGTATGTCCGACTGTGTGCATGACATCTCTCGACGGACTGAATCTTTCAATTCCGATAGATTGAATAGACGGGATCGATACACCCAAGATTTTGAATTTCTCCATAACCAAAAGTCTACTGGTGTTATATATGGTGATCAATAAGGCCATGGAAACTTGCAACGTCTAGTAATGATTATTTCTTCACCAAACGTTTGTATCAAGAATTCCTTGACTGGAATAGCAGTGTGACTTGTTGCTCCATCTTACATAAACGTAACAGCAGAAAGCACATTCTTTTTCACGCAAGCATGAAACAGCTTTTTCGTGCAGAAGCGTTAAATAATGCTGAGCATTTAATGTCACCGTTTTTCATCCATTTACCAGATACTGTGTTTCAAAGGAGAATGATCCTATGGTAAATGAACCTGTTAACCCACATCATACTTTAACTTTAGAGAATGCAGTGGTTTCTTAGCGTACACTAGTGGATTTGACGTTCCCCAGATGAGACAGTTATACTTACTAACGTTTCTATGAAGCGAAAAACAAGCTTCATCAGTTCACAAGATGTTAAAGACTCAGGAGGGATCTTGTTCAACTTTGGTCAGAACTACCTGGAAAATGCTTGTCTCTCTACAGTATCTAATGCTAAAAGTTCATGGCAAAACAGTAATTTGCATGGATACTGATTAGAAACTCCATGATGAATGTAAAGTATCAAATATGGTGGTAATCCCAAGCATCTGCCAGTTTCTCGTACATTTCTAGTCCCTGTAGCAGTTTCAGAAGCTAATGTTTTCATTTCAGCTGTCCGTGTGTCTACGTTAGACTTACACGATCTTCCAGCGATCCAGTTTCCTCAAATCGCTGAACAAGCTTTTCGAGACTTGCCACTGTTAAAGATCCTTTAACATTCTTCGCATTTTTCTGAAGGCGGTGCAACATTCGGATTGTCGGATTCCTGGTTCAAGTAATTCCAACATGTCGGAATCCTGGTTCAAGTAAAGCAGCTACACCAATTTAGCTTTATCTTTTCCACATAGCATCCTTTTTTACTTGCCAAGTATGCAACGGAGAACGGATTCTGGATCAATAGCGTATTTATAATCGCCTGTTTCCTTTGCAAATTTCCAACTAAGTCGTTCATACCAGCAATACCTATCGACTTTTTTTTTGAATTAATTATTTTATCTCAAAAATTCCTTTGAATTATCGATGCTGAATCTGCAAACCATTTTTTTATTTTGCTTAATTTTGCATGTTTTATGAATTTTTAAAGTTTGTACGGACATTTTGCCAACTTGGTATTACAAAGACTGAAATCATTAAAATAAGTAAAATTCAATTTAAAAAATGAATTTTCTAATGAAATCATGTTGCTTATGTGATAAAAAAAAGAGTTTTTCTAAATTAAAATATCCAACAGTCTTTAATAAATTAAATTAAGGCATTTGGATGGAATTTTTCACCCATTAAATCCTGCAAGTTTAGAGATAATGAATGAAAAAAGTGACGATGATGAGCCTTAAAAAGGATATATTCAACTAAAATATGTTTCACACTAAAATCAATACTATATATGGAGTAAATAGAAGTTCTATCGTCAAAAAGGAGATGATGCCGAGTGAAGCGAAGGTGTCTTATACAGTGGTGAGTCAATTTGACACCAACCTCTCGTATAAGGAGAGTGTAACTAAACCAGTAGTGGATTTTATTGAATATAATTTGCTTTGGATCAACAAATCCCATGATTTTTGCTAATTAGAAAAGGGGCGACAAACAAAGGACCTCTTATCATCGCAATACGAAATCGATTTTTTTCAGAAAGGATGATGCAAATTTAGCAGCAAAATCGGCTTTTTTATTGCTGGAAATGCCTGCACGCCCGGAACTCACCAAAATCTGACATTGAACATTTTACTGATCAGAGTCGTAGGGTATAAAAATTGCGGATAAAAATTCAATGCATCCTATTATATTTAAGAGAGAGTGTTTCCAAAGCACTCATAATGTCAATATAAATGATAAAATAAAGTTAAGTAGAAAAGATTTCTTGCAGAACAAAGAAAATTAACACCTGCATAGCTAGAAACACTAAGAAACAAATGTGCGGAGGATAACTCAGTGTATCAGATGGAAGTCTGATTCTACAGCCGATCTAGTCCATTTTATTTTGAGACATTTGTAAAAAATTGTATGAAGGAAGAATACTGACAGTGATGATAACGAAAAATATGTTGGAAAATAACAGGAGCAGCAGTGGATTTATCAAATCCTGAAAACTTCCTAAAAAATCCCAAATCATAAAAAAAATTGTAAATGTTTCCAAGTCGGAAGCAAAATAAAATAGCAATTTTTATGATAATATTTGAGTTATCTGAGTCATGCAGGAATAATTTGGTTTTCTTATTGATTAGACTGGACCAACTGGAAACGTCAAATGACAAAAGTGGTGATTTGAGACAAATTTTCTACTGAAATAATATAAAGCAGATAATTTCTGAATCTTAAATAAAGATGCAGTTGGCTATAAATAACATACAAGCTCTCCACTGGGGGAGCACGAAGCATTATGGAACAAATTCTCAGAGTAATTTGGTGGTTGGTATCCATTACACACACCCCCAAAAAAATAGAAGAACGCACAGTACCAAATATGCAGTCATAATCAATGTTGGAAAGGACAACTACTTGGTAAATATTAGGGAATTTCGATTAATCGCTAAGTTGTTATATATA
>JAOUZG010053000.1:380680-391978 GCA_026289955.1 Argiope argentata
ATATATATATATATATATATAGTGTTTCAGAATTCTACCGACAAATTCAGAGGGGTCATAGTAGGCATAAGGAAGATAAAGAATCCCCATACAACATGGGGTCCCAAAGGATGTTCAGTAGGTGAAAATCGCAAAAATATATGGAGTCGGAGAACTGTTGGAAACTGTTAAAAGTTAATTTAAAAAATAACAAATGTTGTTTCAACTTAACAAAATTTTCCAAGTGAAAGCATGTTCTTAACTTTTTTTTCATGCTGGTAACATGTGGATTTGATCATCTAAGGGGTAGTAAAATATTGAAAATGAATGAAAATGAAAAATTAGTTAGAATCCATATTTGTAAAAATATTAAAACTTTAAGAAAAGTAAAAGCTTGAAAATGTAATTCATTTTATCTTTATCTTTATCTTTACTTATAATAAAGCACGATGTGTGTGTGTGTGTGTGTTGGCGCTGATCAGACCAGACCGTTCGACCTACAGCTACCAAATTTGGTATATGTATGCCTTGAGTTCCGGGAATATGCACCTCGGAGCCCTTTTTTGAATTTTTAATTAAAACTTTAATTAATTAAAAATTAAGTCAATTTTTAACGTTTTTTCACTATAACTTCTGAAAATATTACAGCACAAAATTGATTTTTGCATCATGTTAAAGCTCAAAAAATTAGCTTTTCAATGATACTAATGTTTTTACCCACGAATAAAAACTCTATTTTTAATTAATTTTTAAACATTTAATTTAATCGTTTTTTTTCAACAGTTTATTCCGGAAAAAAATAAAAATAAAAATAAAATTTTATTTTCTCAAGGATCTCACAAAAAAAATCAGCTTTTAATAAAACGTTGCCATCACATTTTCAGAAGTTCTGATTTTAAAAAAAGTTAATTATTACCAAAAATTAAACAGAAAAATATAATTTTCATCACGTGCTTATATGAAATCAAATAAATAGGAAATGTGATATTTTTATAAACAATAAATGAAACAGAAAATTTTTCTTGATCGTTTGAAATATCAAAATTAACAATTCCATTAAAGAATTAAAGTAAATAAAAATACAAAGTAAAAATATATTACCAAAGTGCGACAGTTAAAACTGAAAAAGAATTTTCAGAAAAGCACCAAACGATAATCTTCTGAGAACGAGATTAATTTTTTAAAAGCAAGAAATCTTAAACGAACTTGGATATGACGTCATTTCAAAGAAACGATGAACAAAAAGCAATTGATAATTAGTAGTAGTAAAATATTTTTGCATTCTTTTTTTAAAAATTTTTAAAACAATAAGACATGTTTTGAATTGTTACTTTTACTTATGTGAAGAAGATATTTTGTGCAAATCAAAGAATTCGCCTTCGTGATTGTAATTTATCTCCTCATTTTAATGAATCATGCGAAATAAAAACGCATCTTCTTTCAACGAAGTAACGTAATATTAAAGCTATACTGGTAAAAGTTGGTAAACTATTTGAAAACGCATCTTCTTTCAAACAATTTATAAACCTAAAAAAATGTTATTATTGAGAGCATCTATATACATCTAAAAATAAATTTAAAAACTGAAGGTTTCAATTAACCTGTGAAATTTTGGCTGAATAATTCCTTGAGATCTTATAAATTATAAAAAAAAATTATAATGTTTCAATTTCTGTATTGAACATAAAACTTCAAAGTCGGATTATTCTGCTTTCAGTTCTTAGTTTTATTTAAAGACATGCTTAGATTGAGTAAAGAGGTCTTTATATTAATTGAAGTTTCATCATTTTCAATTTAATTTAAAAGTGAATTTTACGTGCACTGATAGAAAATCAGAGAGAGATGCGGACTTCAAAGATAGGACTGCTTAAGGCCTACATAATAGTATAAGTGAAGTATATGACTATCGTAATTTGAAGCTTAAAAATATTTTGCTGAAAAACTTATTATGAGACCAAGTTATATAAAAAATGATTTAACCCTTTAGTCGGCATTAATATTGGCGAACCGACTGGTCGCCAAAGGCGGCTAGTATTATATAATTTCATATAAGCGTGATAAATAACAGACAAGGCGCGTCTACTAACAACGGTGCAGAAAAGCAAATTAGGGCGGGATAACATTATTCCTGGACTTAAATACCGTAAAATTTTGATAGGGAGAATATTTTTTATAGAACTTATAAAGTCAGATTCCGGTGGGGATTTCCTCAATACAAGCCTAACAAACAAGGGAAATACAGGGATATTTTTAAAGGAATTTTGTTTAGGTCAGCAATTTTCATCCTCTTCCACAGAGCTAGGGAATCTCGTTTTTTAGCTGATTCAGAAATTTTACAAAGCTTCCGCTGAATTGATTAACTAAGACAAGTGGAATGGATCAAGAAATAAGAGAATATTTTAGAATGAAGTTACTATGAAGCGTGAGTAGCAGGTGGCGTAACGGTCGGCGCAAGCATAGATTTTGCTGTCTCAACCGTCTGTGAATGGTCATGGTGGACACTGGTGTTTGGGTTGAACGTCTGATGGTTGGTAAAGATGAAGAAGGCGCCGTGGCAGCTGATCGGACAATCATTCTGTCCTCACGATCTGTTGTGGCCCTAATTCAACCGCTACTATCCTGACGCTGAACTCTTGATATTTTTCACCCGTCCTTGCCTGTTTCTGGAAAGAGTAACCCACAAAATTCAGCTTCTTTTAGCGAAATGAATAACATGGGAACTGAAACCTTTGCACTCCTGTGGTTTCTTTCAGAAATTGATCCACATTGCCTGTAATGACATCTGCTTAGCTTTAACCCACAAACAGCTGGTGTTGCGTTGACGCAATGGTCACAATAAATGCGTATGAAAATTTAATGACCAAACAAACTTTACATAAATTTTAATTTTTATGTTGGCCAAAATGCGAGGAATATTTCTGTGAAACAATATTTAATATAATCAATAAATTAATTTTTAAAAATGAGTGTCTAATTTGAAGTATTTTTCAACCAAAACTGTTGACCTGGGATTTTTGAAGTAAAAATAATGTGAAAGAAACATGAGTGGGAGAGGTTATCTACTTTTAGCCAAGGTCACAGTCTAGCACAAAATTTCGTTCGTCAGCTGTTTGCAGTTACCTCGAGGGACGACGGAATACGCGTGTTGAGCTGACGCATCGTCAGCGGGGAAAGGATAGCTCAGCTCACTCTGAGAGATCAATTATTCATATCGTTTTTTGATCGACGGTGTATTTGTTTCTCATTCTACGTGCATAGAAATGCCAAAAAGAAAATATCTTACGTTATATGAAGGTCTGAATAAATTTCATGAACTTGATTCAGAAAACGATGAACAGAGTGACATCGATATTTAGTTCTTCCACCAGAAACAAGCGATGAAGAATAAAGAACGAATAATATTTACATTTCTGAGGATAGCTTCATTCGAGGGATAAGTGCTTCACTTTGACATTTATTCTGGTAAATCGATGGAACCAAAATCATCAATATATGAAAAGTTTGGTCTTGGTGAAGGAACAGTTTTAAATTTGCTACGAGTTGCTGAAGATCCTGGAAATCATGTTATCTACTTTCACAACTTTTTAAATTCTTTTCATTTTCTCTCCCATCTAAAAAATAAAGAATTCAGTGCTACTGGTACAAAATTTAAGAAAAACACATACAGATTGTCCATTGGATTTGATGAAAAGCGTTCGAAAGAAAGAGGATGTTACTGCGATTTTCAGTGCGAAGAGGAAAAAAGGAGATTTTTGTTCGCTGGAACAATAACTCTGTTGTTCTTGGTTCAACATTTGGTAAGATTCCACCTATAAACAAGGATTTCCCATCATTCAAGTAGAGAAAAGAAAAATGTTTTGGTGCTTTAAACTTCGTCTTATTGATCAATATATTGACAAAATGGGAGAAGCTGATTTATGTAATAATTTATTCACTAACTACAGAAAAGGAATTCTTGGGGAAAAGTGTTGTTGGGCAATATTTACAAATTACATTGACGTTGCCTTAACAAATGTACGGAAATTGTAAAAATTATCAACTACCGAAAATAAAAAGTCACTTTTGGGTTTTAGACACGAGGTTGCATTATTTCGTTTGAAAATTCCTTTTGAGAATAGAGATTTAGGTAAATGTATTTCTGCCACCGGAAGGCCTAGTAAATTCAACATTAATAATAAACATTTAATGTTTAGCTACTTCATTATTAAGTCAGAGGATAATAGAAGACTATGTTGCAAGCAATGTCACTGTTAGAAAATATACAGAGGCAAAGATTGTAAAGTTGCATTGCATCGGGATTGTAATGAAAGTTTTCACATGTAAATTCCTGCAATTTTAAGTACATGTCAACCTGTAAAATCCGATAATAAATTAGTTTCTTTTAATAACATTTGATTTTTTCAAAAGCATATTAAAATAGCGAACGCAACACCCGATTTCTCAAGAGAAAAGCTAAATTATGACATTTTTATTATAAATTATTTTTATATACTCCCAAAATAATAGATACTTACGTTTGTACAAAAATAAATTCATCCCATTTAGTTTTGGCGATTAATGGTTTAATAAATATTCTTTTCAATGGATTCTGTATAATTTCAATGCATTTTACTTAACGCTAGTTGGTACATTAAAGTCTATCATTTTTTCTCCACATCATTTCCTTATCTAAACATTGAAAGATTACTTATTTTAGCAATATGGTTTTGAATTCTCCGTACACCATGGAATTTGCTGTGCGAACTTGAAGATGACGAAACGCGAAAATTGCCACACGGGCTTTAATGTCTTTTCCACGAAATGTGGCATTTCCACCGATGCATTCGATGTTAGAGCTTAGTATCTTCATTTGGGAGCCTTAATTTTGTATTTCATTTGTTCTTAAAGAGAAATCCAACAAAACATACAATATACACCAATCAATAACGATCACCCAATTGAGATCGATCAACTACTCGCATTTGAGTACAATGATTATATATGAGTCGACTATTCTATTTCTCACCTTTTACAGTGCAGTAATGCAAAGATGCATAAAAGATATAAATGTAATGCAGTTTAATTATAATTTTATAAATAAGAAATTTGCATGGAGAAAGGTTTACAATACAACAAGTATAACGATTGAAAACGAAATAAATTCAGAAACAATGTAATTTGTATAAGAAATGCAGTTTTTGTACTTTTTTTCATTGTGAATAATGTCTCAATTTTCAAATTAAATGAAATTTGGCTTTTACGCAATAGATGTTTCAAAATTATATAAAATTTTGTGCAAACCATTTGTAAAGATTTAAAAATTTCTAATTTATTTGATGTTTAAATCGAATGTGTGGAAGAAGAAAAAGAGAAGAATATATGCATGATAATTTGTTTTATATCGTGTTTCTAAATATGTAAAAGATTGCTTATAAAAAGATAAAATGCAGCCAAGGGAAAAGAATTTATTAGAATTTCAGAAAAATGCCATCAGCCCAGATTACACAACAATATGAAATATCCACACGATTCACAAACTCTTTAAATACACCAAAAACTTAACAAATCAAATACATTTGTTTCACCACTCACAATATTAAATTAATTTTAGAAGACATTTTATTACAACATCGACACACCGACAATAACATTAATTTTACATTTAGCTGCAAACCAATTAAATTTTTCTTAACAACATCAAGTTTACCTTAAGTTAATGATATGGATAAGTTCAGAAATAAAATAATATCACATAGTTACAGAAAGCAGACATTTATTAAATCCAAACCAAAGAAATATCACGAAACATTTAGTCACGGCTTGCCATGAACACTTGCCAAATCTGAAGTCTTGTTAAAATTGTTTGCATGGTACAGATCACTCTTTTCTCAATTATTATTGTTTCTACTAAACATGAATTGTCTTATCAGATGATTTTTCAATCGCCTTCTATTAGACATTCAGTTGCTCTTTTACTCAAAATCCAGTTGAAAGAAAACTGTAATTTAATTTTAAATTAGAAATGGTATTCGAATTCTCGGTGGCAAATGAAATGGACAACAAGTTTTAGGAATTTCTGAAACATTTTCAAAAACAGTTTTAATTCAATTTAATTTTATTATTTATTCATTTGGTATTATGAAATGATGCTCGTAGTCGCTGCAGTGTTCTTTGAAAAGAGGACTATCAATACTCTGTACCATTCCAATTTTTCAATCTCCACTTTCTTGTGATACAACCATCAACACACTGACAATGAAACGATGACTGTATCGCTTCCCTCCTGTTCATCCTCTTCATCTTTTTCATCCATGACTTATTATTTTCCAAGTATACACATATGAGTTTGACTGGAAAAGATTTAGACACTGATAAAAATATTTATTTTAACATTATTTATAATTAAATTTCTTATATATGCTGTAATACCTATAATATTTCAGAAAGTATTTAAGATATACAGCTCATACTGGCAAAAGATTCGATTAAGACTTATCTTGTTGTAATATAATAAATTTAATACAAATAATTTTTAAAACAAATTTTTAATAGCTAATGAAAATACAAACTTCCTTCATTTTCCTTATTTTCAACTTTAGTTTTTAATGTATAACTTATATTATAAATATTATGGAATCTCACAGTAGATTTTTAAAAATTCCTTTCCAAGTGGCATCGCAGTCATCAAATCGAAATTTAAATTATCTTAGCAGATAACTGATAATTTAATTCTGAAAATGTAAAGATAGTGTATTACAATCAAGAACACATTAGTAAATAAAAATTCAGGACTCTGGTGCATCAAAAAGCGAGTTAAATGTTGATTACAAAGTTCAATCTTTACAATAATTAAACAATTCAAATTAAATAAAAATATGTAAAAAGAAGATAGAATCTAATATGTTAATACACATCGTATGACTCTAAAAAGATTTTCCAATGTGACTATGTTATACAAGAGGAAATACACTTAACTATGAATTATCGCATTGCGTTTAATTGTTACAGATACACATGAAAATTAAATGTGTTAAATGTGTTAGGCATTTTATACTTAGTATTATCCCCTTATGTGTTAGGCATTTTATATTTAGTATTATTAAATTAATCCCTCACATTCTGTAAAATGTATATTAAAAAGTTTCCATGCCAATTAGTGAAAGTACTTCATAATTTGAATAACATTAATGGAAAAATAAATAAAGTTGAAGAAAGGCTCAATAATAACGTCAAGGATGATAATAGTTAAGGAGAGAATACATTACAAAAAATGAAAAAATAACAAATTTGTGATATTTATTTACTATCAAAACATCTTAAATTTTTTAAAAGATTTTGGATATTTAAGGGATACATCCTGTCCCCGCATCTCTAAGCCGTATTTTTTATGAAAAATTTGGGGACATTTAATAGATCATAACGTTCTATTTACATTTATTAATATGGTGTAATATACGTCAAATGCGGACTCAAATTTAATTCTAGAAAAAACTGCACATTTTGCGTGATGTAAAAAGACGTAACTCAGTGTGTGAGACAATGTGATGTTAAATATTCGATTGCTTGCATGTTTAAGATTCTCTTGCGATAATGACGTCATGTAAACTGATTATTAGCAGTTACATGACGTTCAAAATCATATCATTGAACTGATTATTAGCAGTTCATATTGTTCAAAATCATATCATGGTTTTTCTGATATTATTGAGCGCCGATAAGCAAGCTCTAAGAGAGAAAAATACATCCCCTTTTCACCTTAAGACGTCTTTGAAAGCCAACAGAAAATTCATACTGACAATACATAAGAAACTGCAGACAAAGGTATGACTAACTAAACTGCATTGAAACATTCTACGCAAGCTGCAGAAAAAATTTTCTATACAAAATATCTATCATGATGTTTAACATTTTTTTCAAAACTATTTGATTAATTTAAATATGGTAGTTTCATACTCGGGACTATTTACTTTGGTGTAATGATACGTTTTTTAGTTTTTTGAGCGTCGCCAATTCGAATTATCGTTGCTTTATGTTTAGCAATCTTCAACTAGAAAAATAAGGTATTATAAACGCAAGCTATTGTAGTTTTTTTTACAATTAACGGTATTTTCTTTAATAGGCCACTATATTACTGAAAAATAAATTCAAAGAGATAAGAACAGAAGCAAAGAAATTAGACAGCAATTACGGCAAATGTTCAGGGTTCATTGTTTGCATGATGCAATCTATGCTTTAGCGTTTATAAAATGTCTTTAAAAACGCTTCCGTAAATTTCAAAAATCCATGACAAAATTGTTATCTACATGACATTTGATTTAAATTTCTTTTTAATTACGTCTATTATGATGTGAAAAAAATAATGTAATTATATTTTTAGAAAATCAACAGTTTTATTTTTTAGAAACAAGCTTTTGTAAAAAAAAATTCAGCTTGTTTGTAAAGCGTATCAAAAGACTTAATTATATTTCTTTTCTTCAAAAAATTAGTGTAAATAATTATAAATAATAAAGTCCTTTTTGTAAATAAATGTTTCTTTGCATCATTCAAAACGCGTGCATCCATTATCTAATGTCTTGCGTTGTGTTTGTGTAGATGCTAGCACAAACTTCTTTAAAAAGTAAAAAAGGTGCTCCATTTTTGACTGTTAAAAAGAAAAAGCTGATTGTCTTGTGAAAATATCCTACAACGTAACAAATGACAATATTAAGTTACTAGAACCATGAGCAAATGAAATTCGAACCAAAGTTACCAAGTTTACATTATATTGGACACTGTGTTCTTTTAAACCTAAAGATTTTTTTTTCAAAACAAATATATATATTAACATATTTAGTAACAGCATTCATATTTATTAACTACTTTATAAAAGATAAGAGCTAAATTAATTTATAAATAAAACAAAATTAAATTTATCATATATTCAAAAGCATCTGTAAAAGTTGGACTGAAAATAGTAGAAAACGTGAATGATTTAAGTACAAATTGAAAATGGTTTTAAATAAGTTAGATGAGATCTAAAAAATATAGGTTCTAATATCAAAAACTATAATTATATCTTCAAAGAAAATATAAATCATAAGAGAATAAGTATCTCAAACTGTGGAGGAATTGTCCTTAACCTTATTAGCAACAATTAACAGTAGGCAGTGAATTTCAAATTATATCTGGTACAGGGATCTTATATTTACCATAAGAATGTATGAAATCAAAATGTTAGTCATTATCATGATTAGTGATATAATTTTTAGTTATGCTGGCTTAAAATTGAGTGCTGTTAAACATTACATCTCACCTTTCAGTTGAGATTTAAATTCTCAGTAAAATCAGCTTCTTTTGGGGCTTTTTGCTTTTCATGGAAACCGCAGCATTAAGTCTTAAACTTTTGTGGATCACTTGAGAGCTGTATTTCCCAGTATATATCATCTTTTGTCTTTGGCATCCATGCTCTTCAGTGTTGGCTGATGTAGACTGACGACTGTCATTATTCTGATCAGAACTTTCCATCTTGCTTGAAGGATATGGCTAACCGTTCTTGGGTGGCAAAATCCGAATGAAGAATATCCCAGAATCTGTTAAATTTAGAGCACTTTCATAAAAATGCTCTTAAAAACAACTTCTTAACAACTCATGATTTAAAACCAACTAAATTAATGGAGACTAATACAAATGCATTTTTATATAAATGTTGCGACTAGCGATTTTAGCTGAAGATGGTTTGATAGAGTCTAAGCGTAATATGATCTGGCTAGATATAAATTATGAATGAATAATATTTTTTTTAATTAAGTAGTTCAAAATTATTTATTTTTAATAAATGACAAATTTAAAAAGAAAATTTAATTTTTTTTATTTACAAAACATAATGTGAACTGGAAAGAGTTAATTAACGAGAGTTTTTGCTAAACGTGTGAAATACTGAAAAAAACTAAGTTGATATGATAAACAACTTTCTATTTTCAAGTTATTTCAATCCCTTTTGTATTTATGGATAATACAATTCTTCATTTGAGCTATCTTAAAGGTGATTAAGACGCAGAAAATAAACTCTAAAATCTAACATATGAAGTGAAAATACAAAGCTAAATATATGAAAACAGACATACAATATTTTGGAATAAATATGAGATAAATTAAACTTTCTGTTTATTTATAAAAGTAAAAACACATGATAAATGCCTTATCAATATGGAAAATAAGTTTAATGAAAGAATGTAAAACTTGATTTTCTACAAAAGAACATTTCATTTATTAGAAGAATAAAACAAACGTTTAAATATCATAACATTTATATGACAAATAAACTATGTGTTTTATTTTCTATGGTATTACTGAATTACGTACCTTTAGTTGAATTCTGTTTATTTTGTTTGATTTGCAAGCTTTAGATTATTCTTAATAAAATATACAGGGTATCTCAAAACGGAACAAAACTATATTTCTTTTCTTCTTACTATTATATATAAACTTCCAATTGCAAAGTCTAAATAAATAGGATACACAAATGTATGAAATTACTTCGGCATCTATAAAGAGGCAAAATAAAAAAAATCAAATTTTCATACCAAACCCCATAAATAAAAGGTATTCATGAGTAAAATATTTTTCCTTCACTCAAATATAAAGACAAATTTTCATGTTTCTTTCAGTAAAATTTGCTGAGCAAATTTGTTGATTTAGAACACTTTTCTATACCTCTCACTGATATTTAAGAAAGAATTTTGTTGTAATCATTGTTCTCAGGGACAGTATATACCAAAAGTGTTCCAAAGTGTGCCAAAAATTCTCATTTTAGATAAAATTGCTTTCTTTTAAGGATATTTTAATAATACGCTTACAATGTGCGACAGGGAAGCCTATTAATTCCTCAGTTCAGTCATAATGCCAATGAAAGCAACTAAGCATCGGTCACGAACATACTGTTTCTACAAAATGAACCAAATTAAAGAGGTTTTTAAAAATACCGCGCCATACATACATACATACATACATACATATATATATATACATACATATATACATACATACATATATATACATACATATATACATACATATATACATACATACATATATATACATACATATATACATACATATATACATACATACATATATACATACATATATATATATACATACATACATACATACATATATATATATATACATACATATATATATATATATACATACATATATATATATACACACACATATATATACATACACATATATATACATACATATATATATATATATACATACATACATACATACATACATATATATATACATACATACATATATATATACATACATACATACATATATATACATACA
>JAOUZG010053000.1:392378-430028 GCA_026289955.1 Argiope argentata
ACACACATACATATATATATATATACATACACACACACACATACATACATACACACACATATTATATATATATATATATATATATATATATATATATATATATATATATATATATATATATATATATATTTATATATATATAAACTGACACTGATGATGAACCTCTTGAACAAACAACCGATTTTCACCTTTTCAAAAGCGATTGAGTTGTAGAGTAATGATTTATCCCAATTTAAGAAACACGCATCAAAATCGCACTTCTCAGAAAAGAAGAATTTGATTTTATCTAAAACAAGACCCAACTGTAAAACTCTAGGCATCGATCGTGTTTTGTCCATCTGACTTTTGTATCAGTTCACGTACTCTATGAATATTTACGCGGAAATATTTTCTACACTGTAATAAAACAGTCATTCTGATAAATTCTAGAATGACCGTTTCTATATTAGTCAAATAAAATAATTTAAGCCAAAATGTCAATTTTGCATTATACGTATATCGTCTAATCCTCCACGTTTCTTCCGGATGAGTAAAAATTTTGCAGTTTGCAATCGCTAAATCATTCTATAAGCGCATTTTCTAGATGGATGTTACTGGAATAATGTAATTCTTTTAGAAAGGCAAGGAAACAACTTCATTTTCTTATTTGGCCTTTCAGTACTTCTCCATGAAATCTTAAATGTTCATTTTCTCAAATTTCTCGTCCCTTATTTATTAAATCGATGTCACAATTATCGCCCAATCAAAGTAAGCAACATTACGCATAATGCACAAATTTTTATTATGTTCGAATGATGTATTATTGGACAAAAATTTACATTTGGAAACTTTTATGCTTTGAAGCTTTATGCATTTAAATAAATGCTTTCATCTAAATTTTTGATTAGTTTCTGCGAATTTTTAAAAAAGCTTATCTTTACAAATTTTGGAGATAGAAACATGAAACTGAGCGAGAGCAGATGAAGGCAAGAAAAACTTTTTATTTGTTGACACTTTTTGGCAACGGCAATCATACAAAAATTTAATTTCGTTTACATTTCCTTTTTTTCAGAGGTGAAAGTGTTGTAATACAATTACTCATCTTATTTAGTGAAATTTTGCAGTTGGATGTATATACCTAGAGGCATTATTTAGGGAAGTAAAATTTTTATTTACGGAAGGAACTTTTTAGGGATGCGATTAATGTAAATTAATTGCATAATAATAGTAAATGAGTTGATGCTCGAGAGGGTTAAAGTATTAGAATTATTATTAAAGCCAATTAAAGAAAAATGTAACCTTTTTTCAAATTTGGAAGCTTTATTTTCCTAAAATTTTAAATTAAAAGGATAATATACAGCTCATTAAGTCTCAATAAAACATACATACTTACATATATTTTGTGATGATTAGTAAACACTTAAAAATGCATCAGCTTACGTTCCAACCTTTCATTAAATATATTTTTTTAATTTATAAAAGTATTGGTAAATTTATGGAAATGATAGAGCAATTTAAAAACTATGTTTATATATAATATGATATATAGATATATATATTGAGAACAATGAATATTTTAATGACATGCCGCATCATTTATAATGCCTGCTAGTGAAATTATGTTTCTATGAGAACCGTAGAGCCTGCTCAGAAGCCATTTATATACGAAAACTTTAATTATACAGACAATATGTACATCAATGTTTTAGTTACAATTTTCTTAAAGTGTTTCTACTATGTGAAAATCACTACAAGAATTAAATATTTATTTAATTCTTGTAGTGATTCGTAGTGATTATAAATTTATTTCAAATTAAAAAAATTAATACAAATTATGTTTTAATAAAAGGTATATTTTTTCTTGTTAAGGAAGGTAGTTATCAGTTTTTATATTTAATAAATTAATTAATATTTAATATTACTAAAATAGGTAATTCCTATTTCATATCTTCAATTTAAATTAAAATATAAAACATGCAAATAACACTTATCTTTCTAAGATATTGGGAATAGTAAAATAATGTGTTATTTTATTTGAAAAAATGTAAAATTTAGTTACGTCATGTTTTTATAAATTAGCATCTAATATTTATTTGGAAATATTTAATGGCCTTCGAAATATGTAACAAAAATTATTGATACAAAAGAATGTATTGAATAAAATGAGCAATTATGATAGATATTATGAATGAACGTGGAGTTTATATAATTGATTAAATTCAATAGATATTAATTTATAATAAGTACCGAGTCCCTAAAAGTGTACAAAATTTTTGATTACAAGTAATACCTTATAATTTCATAACAAAAAAATTACTTATAATTATTACATTAAAGTGGAAAATTTCTACTAATAAATTCCAGAAAGGAATATTATGTAGAGCAATTTATTTTCACAATTTAATTTTTCTAATCACCCATCCCCTGAAAACAATTTAGGCGTGCGCAATCCTTCGAGAAAAGCATTTCATTACTGCAAATATGATTCAGCATTCTACTGCAAAAGAATCTAAATTATTTCTCTGTGATTTGAATTTCAGAAAAAATTAAACAAAAATTATAAACTTGATGTAAAATATATTAGATCTAATCTAATACAAAAGAAGATTTTCTTTTATTGTTACTTGAAAATCATCTCTTCTTAAGTTTCATTCTATGTTTTTTAGAGTTTAGTATCATTCATAATGTCTTAATATAAGTACATAAATTCTTAGATAAAAAATTATGTATAAATTTACGCAATGAGCTTCAAATGAAATCAGGAAGTTCTACAAGACTCACAAAAGTGGGTAAAGAAGTAATGTACAGATATTTAATAATCCGTATTAAAAGGTTAAAATTAAAAATTAGAAACTAAAAAAAAGCATTTATTTTTGGAATAAATAGATTGGAAACTATCTTAATAATAAATAAATAACTATAGAAAGTATTTAAATTAAGAAATAAATTCAAACTGCATCGAAATTTCTAAAATATAATAATAAATGTATCTTTTTTACATACCTTATTATAAAAACTTTATTTTCATAAATAAAACTACATAATTCAAAATTACTTCACTTTTCTGAAGGGAATATTTTGTTCAAACAGCTATAATCAATAAAATTTTAAATAATCTGAGTATATTTTTGAAGCTGTTTTCCTATGCCTTTAAGCTTATTTTAAGTTATTGACACTAACAATCACAGTTGTCAAAAAGTAAGTTTATCAAACAAGCAAAATTATGTTAATCAAGTAAGTTAATCAAACAATCAAGATAAACTGAAAAAGGATATAGCAAAATTAACGGCCCTATTTTGCAAAAATTTCAAAAATTATTTTTTCTATGAATGAAAGTAACAAATTTGGACAATGAAATTATTTACCTAAATCTCAGTCGAGCTTCGTACTTCGAGTTGAGTCAACCCTAGAAAATAATAAGAGCAGTTCATTATGTAACTATTAATTGCATTTTAATAATAAAATATAAAAATAATGTTGAATTGACAAAAATATTGAATAATAGATGATAAATTTTATCATTGTTATAAGTAACAAACGTAATAAGATGAACAAATTAAGTCATTCAAAACTAAAGGATTTGTTTATTATATATTGTGTAAAACCATAACTTATCTTCGGATGAAGTATTACTGTTTATTAAGAGAAATAAATTATAACTGAAATACTAACTCTATAAGCAGTTTTATAAGAAAAATAATTGTCCCTCTCAGGTTTTTAGTATTTTACAGATTTTCATTAATTTATCAGAAAATAATGGTTATTTAAGAAATTAAAAATATTGTTCTAATTTTCTTTTTATAAAGCTACATTATTATTAAGACTCATTACTTATTCAAACAATTATTTCGATATTCATGCTTAACTGATGGTAAGTTATTTGATTTTTAGATTTACAAAAATATTTGCAAAGTTGTTTATAAAGATTCAAATCCGATAAAGTTGCTAAAAATGATGTTCGTGTAATAACAGATTATTTCTGTCCTGTTACAATAACACGAGTTAAATAATCATGATATATATTATAAGCTATAATTTTTAAAAAAATCATTAAATGTTTCATGTCACCAAATCATACCTTGATTTGTAAGTATACGGCAAGACCTTAGTAGTACTCGAAAAGAAAACAAATTACCTCAAAATCGAAAAAAAAAAGTGTTTATAGGTCTTACATAATGTATAAAGCATTACTCATTTATATATTATACATGACACCAAAAAGATTTTAGACAATGAACCCTTTATTACGCTCAAATACTTATAGATTCTATTATCATAAACTGAAACTAAAACGAGTTTTATTTTAGGATTTTTTTTTTGTAAATTCATACACTGCAATTAAGGAAAATAACTTTCTTTGCAGAGAATTATGACTACTATTCGCGCACATCTATATTTATAAAATAAAATCTGCCATCATTATGTGCTTAGCAGACAAGAAATTTTCATAAGGTTGTCAACAAATGATAGCCATTGAGAAATGTTTTTAAAAAATAATTTGATTTATCGTTTTATAAAACGATATTCTTATTCTAACTCCCTATTTAGTTTTAAAAATTTTAATGATATGAATGTTTAACAGATAGCGTGTTAATTTTAAAATTTATAAAAAATATTTATGAAACCACTTAGAAATTTTTTTAATCAAAGATTTGTTAACAAATTATTCGCATTAAAAATAAAGAATTCTAAATGTCGATATCTTAATTTTACGTATTCGCTATATTTAAATATACTACAAGATGAAAAATATGAAAAATGTCAATAAAACTTTAATGTCTCTTTTTGCCAATAGAATTCAAGAAATCATACCTGTATTTAAATGCATACATCAAATATATAATTGTACCCAAAAACACTTACCTCGTTCATTTAAAATCAAAACATAATTTAAAGTATATAACTAAATGTGAATGTTATGTTACAATGCTAACTATATATTATACTTGGCTGTAAAGTATTGAATTTTTGATCGTAAACACTATTACACACAAATATGTCAGTTCTATACGTTTATTCATAAACTCAAACTAAAATAAAGTAAAGTTGTTTTCTTTGCAGAGCGCTTCCAAGGTTTCTCTTTCACCATCGATTAATAAAAATACAACTGTTGTCATTATGCATTTAGTAAATAACAGATTTTTATGAAGTTGACAATAAAGGTGACAATGAGGTTGACAGCAGTATAAATTTTTTAAAAAATAATTTTATTAATTGCTTTATAAAGCCATATTATTATTCTGAATCAGTATCTATTCAGAAAATGATGTTGATGCTTAACAGATGGCTTGTTATTTAACTTTATGATTTACAAATTATATTTACAAAACATTTTATAAATTCTTTGAATCAAATATTTGTTTAAAAATTGTGCTTATATATTGGTAAAGATTGCTATATCAAAGCTTATTATATTATGATTTCATGATTTTAAATAATCAGAATATTCAAAAATGTACTAAGCAAGAAAATAGGAAGAAATATTTTAAAATATTTAATATTTCTTTTCACCAATAGAATTCAGGAAATCATACCTCATTTTATTGCAATCACAAAGAACTTAGTAGCATCCAAAAAGTAAACAAACTTACCTCATTAATTCAAAATCGAAACAATGGAAAGTGGCAAATAAAAAAGAAAAATTTTAAATTAAGTCGCATTACTCATTTATATATTATAGAAAACGCTAAAAAAGGAATTTTAGAGATAGTGAAGAATGTATTACATTTAAATATGAGTTGCTTCTATATGTAAATTCGTAGTCTAAAATGGGTTAAAGCCGATTTCACCGCTGAGCGTCCCCTGGACTCCATCCTTCTCCATGGCGCAGATCTTCCCATCACCATCCGAAATACAATCCTTGGATTCTCCCAGCCTGCTTTGTTTATATCTATAAAATCAAGTAGCCGAAAATCCCTATATTACAACCTGTATGAAATCAAAAACCTAATCACTTACCAAAGAAGTTAGATCGTCAATGAAACAAAAGCAGAGCTTAGTCACTGAGTGGTGCCCAGACGCTGCACAAATCGAACTATCTCTGACGCTGTGATGAGGTAATGTATTGCACGGCAACCTCTCTCCCTCTTTCTCTCCTCCTCTCTCCTTTACGCTATCGATAGGTGACGTCACTGTAGTGAACGCTACAGGTTGAGAGGCGCGCCCTCTATCGGCCAGCGAATAAATGCCCATCATATGAATGACTTGGAGTGAAAACGAAGAGCAATGACGGATCCGGTTGGGCCGAGCAGTGCAGTGAGGAAGATTGGCGAATCTGACCCCCAGGCTGAGACAGGAGCAGAGATTTCTGCAAAATCTCCTTTTGCTCCGGTTTCACGTACGCAACGAACGCTAATGCTGGAGTTGTTCGTTGTCGTTGAAACCTGATCAGGAGATGAGATATTTCTGCCTACCTGCGAACTTACATCCCCCAGAGATGTAGCCAGCCAGGTGAGAGCACGTTTCAGCATTTGCAAATCGATACTAATTTCGGCGCTAAGGCGGGAGGTTAAGGTGGTTGGTGTCATACCCCCCGTTCTTTTTTAGTAGCAATCCCCTTTTTTATTTAGTTTCTCCCCACCCTATTACGCGCGCTTTGTTTTGATGAGAGAGAGAGAGAGAGAGAGTACGGTTACCAATTACGCCAGAGACTTTTACTAGAGCGGTCTCACGGGAGGCATGACATGTGAGGATAACTTTTGAATTGTTTACGTATAAAGTGCATTATAAAGATACCAACCAGAAGAATGCGGGTAAAGAGAAAAAAAGAGATTGGGGGTCTCAGTATAAAAACGGATGCGAGAGATTGTCTTTAAAGTAATTGACAAGAGGCTGGAATCTTTCCTCCCAAAAAAATCTCATGAAAGAAAACTTTTTGTAAGAATCAAAAATTAGACAGAATCGAAACATGAAAATAAAAATATTAAAACTGAAAGCAATAAAAAATAAAGTTTTACAAACGAATTTAGACAAATCTCAGTTCTAGTTTTCTCCATAAAAAATTGAGTTAAATAATTTTTCACAAAATATAATAGTTAATCGTTTATTTTATTTGTATAAACAAAATGAAAAGTGATACAAGATTTCGTACGTTCTGTATTTTTGCTTTTTTGAAAAAAAATTTTGTCACGTTTAATGTTTTGTAGTATAACACATTACAGTAGTCAATAAAGTAGTTATGATAGTTCTACAAACTTCTTATTATATTATATAGCATACAGACGGATCTTTATTCATACATATTTATAGGCGTAGCAACTAAAGCATGTAGCTATATACACATATAATTTAATTGATGAAAGATAAATGAATTTAATTTTTATCCCTTATCTGTTAGATGCGTAAAACATTTTTCAACAAGGAAATCCTTCTGCATATTTGAATATATATAACTCTGCATTGCAGTAAATTAAAGAGCCTTTAGTTATTAAATGTAAACAACAAATGTATATTTTTTATTTTTAACATGGCAAAATATAAAGAAAATTCAAATCTTTCAAGACAAACTTTCTATTGAAGATACTTTTTGATCTGATAAAATTATCAATCCATAGTAAACACCTGTAAACGCAGTTAAAGATTTCTGTCATTTAATTCGTTTTCTGTTGCAGCTTAAACATGTTTTGTTATCAGTGGCAAATCTGAAAAAATAATGATTTAATGAATGAGATTCTAAATAATTTTAGGAATCATCCATAAATCAAAGATTTTAAGTCATTTTAATCACTCAATCATCGTGCCCATGCGTCATGCAGATATCAAACTACCTCCTTTAAGACTTATAAACTGAAATTAAAACATTCGGAGGCCATGATTCGACACAAAATTGACACGTAATCCACAAATATCTCAAATAATCTGTGTATTCTTAACTGAATAAGTCTGACAGCTCATTCCCCAAATGGAAGGTGCTGCTATATTAGATAAAGTAAAAAGCCGGTCAGTTAAAGGGTTAATTATTATAATATAAACTTTCTACACTATGGGCCAATATTTGTATAATGCACGAGATATGTCCATAGATAACCATAACGTGGTTTTAAATATGAAAAATGATACTCATTATACGTCGATTAAAAAGTTTGATTTGAAATATTTTATATACTTTATAAATTCAAATGATGATTTTGTCTGTATTTTCGTTTTTTCTAAATTACCATTCTTGGAATAATCCTCCTACACAGGGTCTCTTAAATTGTCAGTTCTGTAAGTAGACAAGTAGAATATATAACTGTTCTCCAAAAGTCTGCAATCCAACACATTAAGCACTAGAAATTCCTCTTTTTTTTAAGTTTAAATTCGTTTCGTAAGATGATGTTTTTCTGAGGCACAGAAATAAAATAAAATGAAACAAAACTGAAATTGCCAAAGATTTCAACATCACCTTATTTTAAAAATATTCTAATGTTAGTAATTCAAAATTCTCAAGAAAACCGTCTAGTCAAAGCATCATGATTTGTTGATGGATTGCTCAACTTCTTGTTAATCTTTAATCAGAATTAGACTTTTATGAACATTTTTGAATTTTTGAGTGAATGAAAAAAATGTTTAAAAATTAAATTGTGATTTTTTTCAAAGATTTCACTGATATAAAAAGTTTAAATAGCCTTGCCCTGAGGGTCTATCCATCCATCCATCCATCCATCCATATTATATATATATATATATATATATATATATATATATATATATATATATATATGGGAAACGGATTTACGGATTTTGCACATTGAATTTTATTTGGTTAATTTCCTTGAAAGAGTATAAAAAGTCTAAAAACCCTATAAAAATATTATGCAAAATAGTAATCCCTAATTGTGTAAATTCATCGTTATTATCTGTGTTATTCAATTTGCCATACTTTACTTTTCTATTTTATACAAATAAAAATTTGATTAACGTTCGAAAATCTTTCAAGTTACAAAAGTTCATTTTAAATGCAAGAGAGAACTGTCAGAATATCATAAAACATCTTCAATACATTAGATGATACATCTGAATGTTTCTTTGTCCACTAAGTTTTTAACACCAAAGGGAAAATAAACATGAGCATTAGATTAAAGTATATAAAGGTAAACTTTATAGGGTGCCGTTTGTGCCATTCTATTAACAAAAGTATTTAAGTTTGTGTTAATGATCGTATATGTTTTACAGAACATTTTTATCTATCTACTTCTCAAACAGTATATTTCACATTATTTATAGAGGTTTAAAACACTTTACCCCTTTAAACTATTTTACTTTTTCTATTATCTAATTAGAATACACTTTCTCTTTCGAGAATGTAATGTCTTAATTATTCAATAACTTTCACCGCTGTACATGAATCAATTTAAAGTTCTTTTGAATTTTTAAATAATAATCAAGTTATTCATAAATGTTACGAGTCCACACAAAAATTATTTTGAATATATCAATGTCTCAAGAACTTTTTTGCCAGTGTGTGACTACAATGATCGCATTTTCGAGAATACCATGTGATGGAAAAGAATAATTATCTACAGAGTTACTGGGTTGAAATGGTGTAGAAGTTTGGGAACTGATATTGTGGATATATGTTGTACGTATAATATGAACAAGCTCCAAATTTACGAGATCCATCTCCTAATTGGCATCGTGTAACTTCAAGACGAAGAGCTAATGTAATATAACTTTGATTCAGTAGATAAGCAACTACATAAGTGAATCTATAATTACTAAATGACACGACGCTCTATATAATTATGCTCTACAATTTCAGAACGAAAAGCTATTCTTCTATACGACTATACACTTTAGCTTTAAAACTGAAAGTTAATCTAGTACAACATTACACAAAGATTCAGTAGGAGCTAAAGAAGTAAAAATCTAATGAATCAGTTTTGCTATTAAAGTAATATCTTGAAAGCATAAGACCTCCAAAGGGAATGGCCTTCATAAAACTTACTCGCTTATTTGTTAAGAAAGGTGTTATCCACTTTTTTCAGTGTAAAAATTGGGAACCTTATGCATGGCTGTAAATACCAAGAGTGTTCAGATTTCTATTTCCATAGTCTTGCACATGAACGTTTTTTTATAGGAAAAAAAACCAAGCAGATATTTTAAAGACCTTTTTGTAGACCGATGAAAAACATAATTTGACTCAAAATTTCTAGCAGCAAAATCCTATATAAATTTACATGTTTTCTATGTCATTACATTTTTGAATGATAGCGTTTACATGTATACGAATGTAAAGACCAAAAGACGATTTGACCGGTCATGTTTGAAATTTAACATAAATATAAACTTCATGTTTTGAAATTGTGCACCAAATTTTATCAATTTAAGCTTGTCACGTTTTGAAGTTATTGTGTTTGTTTGCTTTTAGGCAGGCAGACAGACAGAAGTAATTCAACTAGTTCAAAACCATTTTGTGTTATCTTGTTCACAGGCAGAAACAATGACAGGCTTCCGTTGAAATTATGACAGGCAGCAGCGTTGAAATGGAGCTTCAGGCAGGTAAAGTTTTAAAAAAATATTTTTTAAATTATGAAATAAATAAATGGATAAAAAATACAGATTATATGGATTGTAAGATATTAGAGAAAATAATACCTCCTTATCAAATATAATTAATCATGTTTTTATTTGCTTATTATTATTAGGTTTTATGGTATTTATAAAACCAATCAATTTCATTTTTACAAAGTTAATAAAAAATTACTTAAAATATATCATTAACATGATAATTAAAGTTAAAAAATGTATTGAAATAAGCATTAGAGCACTCCTAGAGCCAAATAATGCCTATATTTGTTATTAAACAAATAGACATAATTTGTAATGATATGCTTTCCGGAATCGAGGAGATCTAAATCGCAGAGATTCGACAAAATCTCGGTTACGAATTCTTGTAGATTATTATTTACTAAGGCAATTACAAGATTTTCTCTTCGTATATTTCATATATTAGAAAGTAAAAATATGCTGATATAGCATTTTCACTATCTTGAAGGAAGAAGTTAATTACACCCTTAAGTCAAGATTTCAGACAGAATCAAATAAAGCTGAATCTAAACTGAATGCTTACTACAACTATCTCAAATAACAAGGAGCGATAAATATTATTGAGTAAAAATGAAGAGAGGAAAATTGATAGCTAATATTAGTATAATACTCATAAAACTTTCTGGCAAAATCTAAGCTGGAAGAAGATTATCCCATAAATATTCTAGAAGCAGGCTTTATTGAGAAAGGGCTGTCAACAATCAATGAAGTGAGCAAAAATTTAATAAATGCGAGTATTTGAGTTTGATTTATGGACTCCGAAATTGCAATCATTTCTTATGTTATAGTAAATAGGCGAGTGATGGACGTTGTCTTCATCTATTGAATGTAGTAAGTTAGGAAATTGCCAAAATACATTTATTTATTTTATTTATATATTTATTATACATATAATTATATTATTTATGTTTATAAGTTTATTTATTTATTTATAATAAATTTATTTATTTTAAGCCATCTTAATCTCGGAAATTCTAAGTTACAGTACTGAGTTTAAGCCTTCAGTATCAGATTTAAACAAATGTATTTTAAGTTAAGAACTTTTTCAAAAAAAATGAATCAAATTAATTTTGAATCCCCCCTATTAATATTTCTTATGGGCTGTCATATTTGTACTAAATATCGTGGGATGAATGAAAACCAGTTACTAAAAGGCTGAACAAATTTTCTCGGAAAATATTTGTATAATACTTTTGTTTAGAAAAAGAACTTTGCTCTTAAAATATATAATGTAATGCTTAATATCCAGCAATGTTAAAAATATTTAATTCACTTGATTTTTTTATTAAAAAAATAATCTGATTCTGTAAAGTGAAATATAAGAAGTTTAATTTTATTCTCTCTTCTTTTTTAAGCAACATGAAAAATATTCCGGGATAAACATCATACTTTTGAACCTTGGTCAGAAGACGGGGGAAGATACATGAGCCAGAATCCCTTTCCAAATTTCCTCGTTAACCAAGCGGATGTTCACCAGCCTCACTTACGTAGTGATTCTATGGTAGAATTGGGTTTCTAAATTTGAAACTCCCAGCCCCAATGCAGAAACTTTATAACTAGGTCACGACGACCAAATGCAAAAAGAAACGAAAATAAATATCAAAATTGGAGATTTTATTTTTTAGTACCCATAATGATTTGCAGCCTGCATTTAGGAATAAAAACGATTTTAGTTTTACGATGTTTGATTTGTTTTATATTGTTTAGTTAGATTAATATCCTGAGTTTGAAGCTAAACGATGATGATGTTGGAGCAAACCCGTAATTTTGAATTGCGATTAGATGACAAGGATAATATACGAGTCAGCATCCTACTTTTCAAACATTACAGTATACAAGATGGAAGCCATTTAATCCACAAGAGAAGATTTAATATTGTGATATATGCAACATAATTATTTGAAGATGATAAAAAAATTTGCGTTATTGACTGTCATTAGTCAATAATGCAAAAAAAGAGTAACTATACGTAATCCAAGAATTGGCCTTTTAAGTTTTAAAATTATGCAATTATGGAATACTTATGCTTTTCACGTTATCAGCAAAGGTATAAAAGCAACAAAAGCTTGATTAGATTCAATAGGCATTAATGTTTATGACTTCCTTAACATCTTACTTTCATCACGTATTTTTATTAATTGCAGCTATTATATACAAATTAAAAACAAATTTGTTAAATATTATTGTATGCTGATATTCATTATTTAAATAAAAGAGATAAGTAAACTTATTGTTTCATCTTTATTTGATCCAATTGATTTATATAAGTCGCTGTTGTTGTCAATTTAAGTTCTCATTTTTTTTAAATTATTTTTACATGAAGTGATCTAAAAATCTAGCTGTTTTTGTTGAAACAAATAAATATACCATGTTTTTCCCATTTATCAAATGATAATTTTACAGATTTGGGTTATTTGCAATATTGTTTAAAAGTTGTATCAAATGGTAATGCATAAGATGCTGCATATTTCTGGCATTTCTTCAGCAGTTGCTCTCTTGTATCTGATGTAGTCTTCCTCGTTTTTCAGAGTTATTATCCCTGTGCTTACACACAGTCTCTATTACCTCAAATGGATTTCCTTAAAAAATATGTTGTAAATTTCAACTTCGACTTCTATGGATTTAGTTAATCCTTGATATAAAACTCAAGAGTTTTCGATAACTAGATTAAACAGATAAAAAGCATTTAAAAATACCATTTTTTTTATTCGTGCCATATCGAATCTAAAAAAATATATTTAAGATATTTTCCAAACTCATTTGCTTATTAAATGCTCAAATAACCGCTAGACATTCAAAACAAATCTTTTCTTCTGTCTGTCTGACTGGTTTACTGTTAATAATGTCAACGAAAAAAAAAGCTAAAGTTACTGCCTTATTATCTGTCAATGCTCTGCATTATTATCTATTAAATGTCGCTCTATTTCATGCTCTCTATACATTTATTAAATTTTTATATTAAGAAAATTCCCATTTAAACTAAACAGTTGAACTAATAAATTATTTTGTATATAAATCCTTAAATTACTAAGAATTAATTTAAAAAAATAAGATGGGAATGATGCATATAAAAATTTTAGAACACTGCAGATTTGATAATAGCAGCAAAATATATTCAATTAAAAAACATATGATTTCCACATGAAACAAGTCTTGTAAATTTAATGAAGCTTTTTATTTATTTATCTTTGTCTCTCTTGGGAGTTGTCCTGAATTTTTTTTAATTGAATTCCACCTAAAAAAATTTAACTTTCTTTGAAAATGTAATAAAACTCATCGAGATAAAAAGCAGAATCAATGCAAATTGTATTACAACGTAATAATTTCAATGCTACTCAAAGAAATTGCTGCGTTAAGAGATAATTAAATATCAAGTAATCACTTGAAATAGCAATATAATCTCTCAAATAAAAACTCTTCAAAATATATTTAATTTTATGAATTTCAATGGATTTCTTTCTTTTTGATTCAAATCCTTAGAAAATTAATTTATCGATCTCTGGACGCCTCTTAGCAAATCCCCTGAAATCTTATAAAATGATAATTAAATTTATTCCTTTAAAGAAAACCAAAATTCTAAATTACTGAAATGGCCGGTTTTTATCTTTTAAATTCTTTTCAAGTATTAAGTTTCTGGCACAGAAAAGGCCTGAAAAACCCATTTTTCTTTTTATACTGTAAATGCATTTTCTTGCTAGGGTATTATTCCAGATGAGAAAACTCCGCGGAGGAAGTTTTTGTTGAAATATTGCCTATTTTTATTTGAAGAAAAGTACGGTAAGTATTTGACTAGTAAACAACTTATAGGAATATGAAAACTCTAATGCAAGACTTTATTTTGTTTGGATTACTTTGTGCTGACATCTGTTTGAAAATAAAAAAGCAGAAAAGATTAGATTGCTTTTGAATAATTTTAGAGCTCCTGGAATTTTTACCATGAAGGTCATTAATAGTTGTAATTATAATATTTAATAACTTAGAAATAAATGTACCGCGATGAAATTTTATGATATTTTTATAGTGTTCTTTATGCCTGAGAAATTTCTAATTGATTAATTTAAACTGTTCAAATTTCTTTTTAAAAATTATCTTTTGTAGCTTACTGGTTGGCTTAAGAAAACATCCACTAATTTTATTAATTGTAATTCTACTCCCAATACAATATTCTTTAAATTTTAATACAGAATTAAATTACGAGAGTATAAATTTAGTTTAAATGTATTTATTTATTTACTTTAAAATTAATTTTCACTGCAGATATGTTTGCAAAAGGATATTTTTTTAAAGTCTTGTTTTGATTTACAGGACTTTTTTTTAATCCAAGGAGATTCATTCCATTGCATCTGTATGGAGACATATTATTAAATAAAACAAATTAAATCAAATTAAATAAATCAATTTAATTATGATGAGTCGAAGCACCATGATTTTTCATGCACGAAAGTTCCGTTTTAGATATATTGCTGGTACTTTTGCTTAGAATTTTAATATTATTTATTTTAAAGAATTTAGTTAGTTGGCTGTATTAAAATAACACATTGTTTCTTAGATAAGTAATTTTGTTTCTTCGTTTAAGTACATTTTGACTAATTTTTTTGCTGATTTTCTCAGAATTTTTCTTATTCGGAATTCTATTAAGTTAAAATAACAAATCATCTTTTAAGAAAACTAATCTAAAACAATTCACAAATCTGTTTATTATTAAATGAGAATCTTTAAATTGGTTTGAAGACAACCCAATCAGCTTTAATTTCAAGAGAGTATATTAACTTCCGGCACTCCTTTCATATTTTATTAGATGATACTTTCTTTAAAAAATCCCGTCGAAAGCTCCCAGAACTTTTAAAAGGTTTAAGAATACTGCGCCATTTTTGTGTCAAATAATAGTTTCTATTAATAACTTAATTTTACCTGAAAAGTTGAAAAATACCCTAATTAGGTACATGTTTGTCACTCAGGAACGGCAATTAAGAAGTTGACGTCGAAGAAACGCAATTTAGGTTATTTATAAATTAGCAAAACATATTTGATTCTCCTTCTCATATTTCAAAGGAATACTTTTTCGCATAGTAGTTGGATTTCTTTCAACCTTATAAAAAATTAATAATATAGAATTATAAAAATACTTAAATAATATAGGACATAAATAAAATTAATAAAATAGGTTTTCTTAGTAACAAAGCTTTATACAAATTAAAATTTGATGTTTGCCGACATAAGTAACAATGCTCCATGCAAAACATGTTTTTCAATTCCATTTATTTTATATACATTTATCTTGTTCAAATTTTCAATCATTAATAAAATACTTATTAATCCATTCGAGTTCAAGTACAATTTTTAAAACTTGTAGTGGATGACACTAGATGTTAATACAGTTTTTTCAAATATTAACTCATTAAATATATTTAATTAATTTTTAATACTTTAAAAAGAGTTAAATCTTTGTAATGAAAATTGAAATCAACAGGCAGTAGCTCAATCGGTAAAATGCGAGGATTTGAGTATTTTTCAGGTGAAGGTGAAAAATGCGAGTTCAATTCTTGTGAAAATCATTAATTTTTTGATAAATTATTTATATTAAGTGTAATTATTCAATAAAAAGTTACAAAATAAAAATTTTCTTTGCTGACTTAAGTAGGAATTGACTTTAAATTCTTTATATATATTACTGGTTTTTTGATATATCAGAGCAATTTTCTATGCAAAATTCATTTTTTGCTAATGGATCAGAAACAATATTCTATGTAAAACAAAAACTTATTTTTTGCTGATAAGTCAAAACCAAGGCTGTATGCGAATAAAACTTGTTCTATTCCAATCTATCAGGGAGTTATATATAATTTCTTGAAATATTTTATTCTACTGATTTTTTACACACGCGATTTGATTATCTGAAAATACTCTTGTAAACCGAGAATAAGCTTGGAAAAAACATATTCAGCTGCTATAATTAGAGTTGTTATCGATTAATCCCGGAACACCCATTTATCTAGGAAATAGATTATCGATATCGATTTTTTGACTAGAAATGATTATTTATCATCGACTGATGTGTTACTATTCATTTATCTTCTGAATATTAATTTATGTTTCAAAATAAATTTTAAAATTTTCATTTGCCAATAAACAGAATTTTTGACGATTTTCGATTCAGCTATATTAATATTTTACTTACATTAATTTTTTTTTCTTTCGGTTGTAATAAGCGTAACTCACGAAATTTTCTCACAATTTTAATTTCTTCTCAATTATTATATATTATTGATTTATTATTTATAGGAATAAGACAATGAAATCCTAATTTTTATTTTCTTTCAGAACATTTTGAATAAATTCTGTTATTACTAAACTATCTCTGTTTAAGTTAGTTTAGATAAATTATGATGCAATAATGTACCTTTTGTTAAGTTATAAGATACTTTGCATCGAACCTGATAATTTTGAGCTGCAGTCGGATGGATTCCTTATTTGGTACTCTGTTATATGTGCTTTCCCGTTACAACAGTGTAGATATGTATGAACCACTACAGCAGATACAGACACCAAGCTCACATTCATATCAAATCTTTGGTTGACTCGAACTTGTTATCTCCAAGAATTCAATCGAATCAATCCGGGACGGCGTTTTATGTCTTTTTAAGTATGAGAACCGATAGAAAAAAGATCTAATAGGTGTTATAAAAAACTTGTGTGTGTGCGTGTGTGTGTATAAAATTACATTTTTTCAGGAAAAGCACGTATATAGATAAACTTAAAAAACAAACCATTATCTAAATAATATAATGTTATTCAAATATTATTCTCTATCTCCAAATCTTATTGCGTATATCTCAACATTAAAGCCGTTTATGAGGTACACAAAATAAATTTATGTGAGTGTGTAATTTTTTGAGGCAGTTTCGTGGCTGAAGACCGCGATGACACTTTGAATTTTTAAATATCGGTTTATTCCATACCGCTAGGCATGATTTATGTACACGAAGCAACGACGAGCACACCAACACAGAACGACACAAAACGAAATGAGAAAAAGCTAATGAAAAATTTATCTGTCATTATATACGGTGATATTTTAATAGGGATTTCTCTACACGTGTCGACCCAAGTTAGGGATCTTTTAAAAGAATGTGTAAGTATTGAAATTTTTTTATCCCTTTTATCGGAGTGTGTGGAAGTGCAAATGTAAGCATTTTTACAAAGCTTCTTTTGAAATAATTAAATAGGAAAAGGAGAAAAGGATCAAGAAATAAGAAAATATTTTAGAAGGAAATTAATATAGGCTACATTAAGATAAAACTTCGAAAATCAATTAAATTTTAAAATATTATTTCATATATATAATAATAATTTAAAATTTAATTTAGCTCTTATTAAATTCCTTCTCCAATGTTCTCTTATTTCCTAATCCAATTCCACCTTATTTATTTAATTAATTCTACACGAGTTCTAAAATTGCTGAAGTCAACACATTCCCACACTCCGAATGAAGGGATAAAGAACTGTAAAGTCAAGAGAATTCTTTTTAAAGTATACCTAGATTTCCCTATCCTAAATCTACATTTGCAAAGAAATCTGTATCGGAATCTCATAGCATTTATAACTCGGGGGAAATATTTTCTCCTTTTAACGCTCGTTTCTCTTTTGCTCCTGTGCTGCGCTGTTAACAGACGCATTTTATCGCGCTTCTTTCCATAAGTTATGCCTCCCTGGATGGAATAAAGCGAAGTTTTAATATTACGGAAGTCTCTCTCGTACGAAACTGCTTTAAAAATTATATATATATATATATATACTGAAGTGACAAAAGTCATGGGATAGCAATATGCAAATATACAGATGGCAGTAGTATCGCAGCGAAAAAGTATAAATGCGCAGTTCGTTTTCCAGAGCTTTCATTTGTTTTCAAGTTATTCATGTGAAAAGGGTTTTTCGTGATTTATGGTGGCACGACGAGAATTAACAGACTTTGAACGTGGAATGTTAGTTGGAGCTAGACGCATGGGTCATTCCATTGCGGATATCGTTAGTGAATTCAACATTCCGAGATCCACAGTATCAAGAGTGTGCCGAGAGTATGAAATTTCAGGCATCCCATCCCATCATGGATAGCGCAGTGGGCGACCACCTGCACTTAACGACCGAGACCGCCGACGTCTGTGTAGAATGGTCAATGTTAATAGACACGCAATACGTCGTCAAATAACTGCAGGAATCAATGTGGGACGTACGAGGGACGTGTCCGATAGAACTGTGCGGCGAAATTTGTCTTCCTTGGGCTATGACAGCAGAAGACCGACTCGAGTGCCTTTACTGACAGCACGACATCGCCTGCAGCGACTCTCCTGAGCTCGTGAGCATATCGACTGGTCCCTAGACCAGTGGAAAACCGTGGCGTGGTCAGATGAATCACGATTTCAGTTGTTACGAGCTGATGGTAGAGTTCGAGTGTGGCGCAGACCCCACGAAGCCATGGACCCAAACTGTCAGCAAGGCGCTGTTCAAGCTGGTGGTGGCTGCATAATGGTGTGGGCTGTTTTTACATGGCATGGACTCGGTACTCTGGTGCAACTGAACCGATCATTGACTGGAAATGGTTATGTTCAGCTGCTTGCAGATCATTTGCAGCCATTCATGGACGTCACGTACCCACACAACGATAGGATTTTTATGGATGACAATACGCCATGTCACCGGGCCAGAACTGTTCGTGATTGGTTTGAAGAACATTCCGGTCAATTCCAGCGCATGATCTGGCCACCTAGATCGCCCGGTATGAATCCCATCGAGCATTTATGGGACATCATCGAAAGGTTCGTTCGTGCCCAAACCGAGGACCGACACGATATTAACAGTCATCACATGACTTTTGTCACTTCAGTGTATATTATATATATAAGAATTGCTCGTTTAAAATAATTAATAATTATTAAAAGATTTATACGATTTTTGTCTCAATTTCACTGACCTTTACGGTGAATGAAAGTTACAAAAATGGAATAAATCACATGATGCCTGACAATGGAAAGTGATGAACTCTAATTCAAAAAAGAAGCTGCGAAACTAATGAAGGAAAGCATAGCTGCATCCGTCACGACTCAAATAACAAAGTGTCATCATTTAGGCCTCGATCGCAAATTTCAATGCATATACTTATCTTTGTTTATGTTTAGATACCACAAGTTTATTTTGTGATACAGAAGAAGGTAACAAGTCTAAAATTACTCGAAAGGTGCAAAGTAATGAAAGATTTTAGAGAGTTAAAACAGGATAAGTGATTTAAGACCTGAGGGTCTTTTAGCTATAAGTCATCACAAGAAAGATGTGAAACATACCAAATAAATTTCAATGTTTTAAATTTCAACGAATTCGGCCTTTTTAAGCAGGACTTCGAAAATAAATGATACTTGGTCAAAATATTTTGATTCTAAAAATTTTTCCATTTGCAAAGTTAAGAATATGGCTAATTGCTTTAATTATTTTGTCTGTCATCCACCTTTCTTCTTAGAAGTGAATTACAGAAAAAGATATTCAAAAATATTTAAATTCTGCGAAATATTACATTTTTCGCAGAACAAAAAATGGTTTTGAGTGTACAACCAGATTCAGAATTTTATATTCAACTGTAAATAAAATTTATTTTAAGGATGTCAGTTAAATAAATGTGTGATTATTAAATAAAGTGTCAAAATGTCCTCAGCATCAATTATCCTCAACTGCTCAAATAAAAAAGACAAATCCGTTTTTTTAACAGTTACGTTTTTCTACTGGTTCTCCAAAATAAATAAATCATCGCCTCCTGATCTGAATATCTTTAAGACAATTTTTCATGTCCATTTAAAGCAGAATAATATAAAGTAAGAAACATTTTTTTAAAGTCCGTCTCACTGTCATGAAAAAAAAATCACCATCTTATCTTAAAAAAGGATTAATCAAAAGAAGAATTTTTAAAACATACCCCTATCCCTTCCCTCAAAAAATGAAAGAAATCACCTGAAATTACAAACATTAGCTAGATTACAAATATCAATTTCTCACATTCACCCATAAGATAATAAACCCACTTTCAACATTAAATGAAATAGACTTTCTAATAGCTTCTAAAATATTTTCACAATGAAATTTATATAAAAATTGGAATATATAATGCTTTATCTTTTCTTGAAATTGCTGTGAGTAAAAAAATCTTTAATTTTGAAAAGATTACTAATCAACATTAAGTCAGCCTATTTGTGCATCGTTTTTCAAATAGCCTATCAAGAAACCTAAAAATGAAAAAAAAGCCTTCATTACAACTTTCTATATGACGATATATCAAATTCTTTTACTATACTTCACTGCAAAAAAAGCCTCTAAAATTCATGCTCTCCAATTAATTATAATGAGTATCTTATGTTTACCACCGAATACTCATATCGAACCAGACAGCTTCAACAACTTTCTTTTACAACTTCTAACAACTTTTGTCATTTCCTGAAATCTGAATGACTATCGTCAAATTTAGGGCCGTAATAAAAACCAACTTGCTAAATCAGCAAATTGAAAATCTGTCACAAGATCACAAATTTTCTTCTCCCAATAGCAATGAAAAAATTTTATTGAACGAACAGACCAGTACATTCCCTCGTAGATCTTATAATTTGCACCAGTCATTTTTATCTTTCTTCAACTTACAAACTCTTATTCAACAAAATAATCTCTCTGATTTTATCAAAAAATACAGAGAATAGAAAATATGAATTTAATTAGGTAATAGGATTAAACTTATTTTCATGGCCCGGATTGAGAGCAATAACATATGTATTAATAATTGCACATACGCTGAATTGAATAACGTTACTGAAATATTACCAGCTGCAAATTCGATTCCGAAGACATAAGTAAATACCATTTGAAAGAATGATGGTATTCCAGCAGCCGATAATATACAAGAAGCAGACAAAAGCCTGGATTAACTTCCATCAATATACAGCTTTAGTAAACGTATTAAGTTATTTAAAAAAACTGTTATATTTTCGATATGAATTCAAAAGAGAAGTCACTTTGGACCAGGAGAATGTTACATTAGTATGCAACTAAATATTGGAAAGAGAAACAAAATATCAGATATTTTTATTGCTACTAGCTTAAGATTTCATTTAAAAATAATATAACCTTAATATTTATAGCATATTACGAATTTCATTGTTTTGGCATTTTTTGAATATCCATTAGAAATATTTATTCTGATTCCTTACACCATAAAAATAAAGGAAAGCAAACATTCGGTAGTATCAATTCGTAATAAACTTAAAGTGAATCACTCCAATTCATATTTTGAATTAATTGCGTATCGTACAATTATTTAGAAAATATGAAGCAAAATATTTATTTTTTTCTCTAAACTTATTTTCGCGTGGGAAAAAAAAACTAGTTCTTGTATGATAACTTTAATTTCCATCTTTTTTTAATTTTTTTAAAACTATTATTCCATTCAGTTTACATATTTTTTTTATTTCTATTAAACACATTCCACATCCGTTAGAGTTAGTGGAATATATTCATTTAAAATTCCCTGAAATTTTCTGAATTTTTAATTCATTAAATAAATTTTAACAGATATTTATTAGATTATTAATTTTACTTTTATAATTTCGTTTGCGAAAATGTGTTATATTAGAACAACTTTAGGTAAAAAAACTATACTGTAGATTTAAAAAAATTCCTCTGTATCTTTTCAATTATTGCTTCTATATTTACAATATACTTTTTTTTGAGCTTTGCAATTGTGTAAGCAGTCCTGATTTTAACTCAGAGCCGTGTATAATTGTAAAATGCTTTAGTGTAACAATTGTCTTTCACTTTCATTATGACAACCAAAAGGCAAATACTAAAACATTTCAGCATTCCAAAAATTTTGCCCAACATGTCAATAAGATTGGCATAGCACTAAGCTGAGCAGATTACTATTTAGTTACAAGTTTAAATGACCCATGAAGTCATGTTCGTCCTGTGGATGTCATGAATAGGCTTCATTGCAATTCAAACCTATGCATTTCTTATAATAGACTTTACTTTTTCTAATTAAATTGTCCCTCACTGAAGAAAGGAAATCCCTTTGTCCTGATAATAACAGTTATAAAATGTTTCAACTTTTACAAAATAATTACAGACAAGATTTATTTTTTTATTTATAATAGATTTGCTGCGAGCGTTTCTAATAAGCTTGGTAAAAAGCTATTTTAATTCTCCCATAATTCGGAAAAGATCCTAGAAATCCGCTTAACTATCATTCAATTGCCTTCGCCATTTTTCCTTGTAAACTTAAGATGTTAATACGGATTTCAATTTATCATCTTTAATGCAGATAAGATTTAGCCCCACCAATGGCGTATGGAGGTTCTTTAAGCGAATTGAAGTGGAAGATTTATTACATTTTTCAAGAATACTATTATCCATACAATCTTTAAAACAAACAAGGTATCTACTTTTATCATAGCCAGTAGCTAATCTTTAAACCATTGGAGATAGATATGTACTTTTTATTAAAAAATATTCTAGATGTCTTTAAAGAATTTTGCATTACGTGGTTTGAACCAATAAACATACTGCTGAAAAAAATTACGAAATTTAAATTTTGACTAAATCCTTGGTCTTATAAATCGTTTAGTTAAATAATGTTGATGTGCTAATATTTATAATAAAAAGGCTTTACTCTTCTGTAAGTAAAATTAATCAAATTTTGAATCTCTGTTCTTCATAATTATTAACCAATCCACGGCCATCCTCAGCAAGAGCTGCTGATAGTTTTGCTAATCTTTATCAGGTTTAATTTTTGAAATAATTTAAAATCACCTAAATTAATGATAATCAAAGTTTTATCACTAAGTAAGTTTTAGTCTTACAAAGCGGAAAGTTTTAGTTTAATGTGATAGTGCGTTCAAAATATTTTAATAAATACGATCAATGATTAATACGCGAGTACTTAATACGCAATTTTTTCAGTAATACATTCATTGGCTGAAACATGAAGTGTAATTCTTTACGTCATTCTTTTTTTTTCAATTTTAAGTTTTTGTCTATCCCTAACGTTTAAGAAATTAGCTGTTTGGTCTGATTTGAGAGGATTCCCTGCATAAGGATATTTTTAAAAATATTCTCAAATAAAAAAAAAGCCGAATACAAGAATAATAATATGAAGAAGCACAAAAATTAGATGACATACAAACCCAATTAGCACTCGACGTTCAATAGATCGTATTAGGTTGTAACGTAAATGAATTATCAATCGAAAAAGTTTCAGTTCTTAATTTTTTTAAATTGTGAATGTGCATGTTCCCCACCCGTTCAGAAAACTCAGCTAACTTAATGGAAGCTAGAATAAGATGGTGAGATGAAGCATGAACCTTTTATTCTCTTTTAAACATGAATTTTTAACATTCCAAAGCTATGCTTAGTTTGAAAGCCAAAAATTCTAAAAAATGGATTATAAATGAATACCATTTTACCACTCATCTTTAATAACAAAGCAGACAACTGTGCTACGAAAAATTTCCAAGAGGAAGAAAGTGGACATACACAATTAAAAAACGTCAGAAAAGACTAAAACTTACTCCTTCACTTGATTCGGTGTAATAATATTTTTTGACTTTGAAGACATCTTGTGAGCTAGTTTGTAGTCACGGTATTTTTTAGGATTTTATGAGGCAATTAAAAAATTTTTAAAGTTCAAAATTCCTTAAACTGAAGAAATATAGGTTTAGCATAGGTTATTAGCTACCCTATTTGTTTAATCCATGAGATGGATATCTTTCAAGGAAGGGATCCTAATCCAACATGTTTTGTTTTGAAAATCAATAGTATTTGTAAACCTTTATAACCCGCCATCAAAAATGCTTCCTGCCATTATATATTTTGTACTGGTGATAAAATGTCCCATTTAAAAACAGTTTCAAATGGCAGCGAACAAAATAAAGTAGGAGTTCACTTTAAACGGGCTTCTCTTTCCCCCATTGAAAATATCAAATTCTTATGTTTACATCTTAAACCAAAAACAGAATTAGACAATAAAAAGGGGATTTTTTTAGGGGGAGGGGGCTGTATTTGACAAATGATCTTTCCTCTCACGTATGCCACTGTTAGTGAAAAGTTGGGGAAAGCTATTCACACGAAAAAATACTCAAATATATTTTAGAGAGCATTTCACACATTTGTGGTTTTCATTTGTGAAGCAAATATTCTCTTCAAAACAATGCATAATACATAATCGATGAATCAATGAGACAAAATCTATTGCGGAAGTCAAATTATATTCTTCATTCCGCTTCTAGACTGTTTTAAAGGAGAGTTTTACGTCTTTTGTCAATGGTTTTTTATGCTGAGTGTTATGAACAAATATACATATTCAAAGGTATGAAAGGATGAAATTTTTTTTTATGCTTTTCATTTTTATCTGATCCAAAATATTCATTTTTTAAATACAAGCTGAAAAAAATTATTTTACTTAACCAGAAAGTTAGCCCATTTGTGGTGCTTTTTTTCCAAAAAGTCAACTAATATTTCCGTTATTTGAATTTAGACAATATGTAGATTTTACCAAAATTTATTTATCTTTTAGTCCATATCTATCCGATAAATTATTTGTTCCTCATAAATTAAAAATTTTATATCAATTTGAACTTTTTGATAAAGCCAATTAGTTATATTAATAGCTTTTTTGCACCATTCTGAGGCTTTAAAAAATTCTTACCAATGATTCAAAGTGCACTATTCAAATTTTATTTGTGTTCATTTTTATTCATTATTCACTCATTTTAAACTCATTTTTCATATTTTACTTTCAAAGTAAAGATGATAGCAATTTAATATTTTATCAGATATTTATAGTCACATTGTTCATTTTTATACAGATAGACATACAATTTCCCCATTTCATCGAAAGTTTGATTGAAATCTACAAATTAGATTTAGAAATCGCATACCAAATTTCATTGCTTCAGTTTAAAGCGTTTTTGAATTATTACGTTCACAAGAAAACAAAGCAGAAAATAGGTATACATTTTTTGGGAGGAAGAGGTCTTGAATAGATTAGAAACGAGATTATTCATTAAAATCTTGATAGTTTGGTTATTTTGACTATTACCGTACATTATTGTAACTATAATCCCATCATACGAAGTATGTAACAAAATAAAGAAGTTTTTGGGATTATTAAAAGTTTTTACAATAAAAAGGTTTGATATTAAGGGATATTCCCTGAATTTCCATTGCTATATTAAAAATTTATCATCAATAAGACAACAATTTTCTTCTTTACATAGTTGATTGGACAAACCTCATAGACTCGTGGGTCCAAAGTTTCTGAAACTTAATATTTATTTAAATTTAAGCATTAAAATTTTATGTATCATACTTTTTACTTCTCTTTGAGATTCAGTTTTTTTTCTTTAATTTTTTTCTATTTAAACCTTCTGGACAATGATACGTTTTTTCTTTAAGCAGAATATTTTGAATTTCTCCTCATTTTATCAGAAACTGTGATTTAATTCAATCTCCTTAAATTAAGAAACTTCACAAAATATCGGAATAGAAGTTTAAATGTAAAAAAATAAGTTGTGTTAAACCTTATTTTTATTAGTTTCCCAAAATATCTTTAAAATATTCAATTTTAAGATGAATTTTTTAAAATTAATTCTATATTAAATTTTTTGTAACAGGTTTTAAACACTTACAGTGACTTTCAAAAATTAGAGCTTACTATTTATTTCTTTTAATGTTTTGAAAAGTAACATCAAAGTCTCATTTAAACTCAATATTTATAAAATTAAATATGTGTATAAGTTTTGTATTTTTTAATTAAAATTATTTCGAGTAAAGTTAGTTTTGAATAAAATATCAGAAGAACTGAATTCAATCGTTTTTGCTTCATAGAATTATTGTCTATATAAAATAAAAATGTAATCTAATAAAAAAGATTGTATCTTACAATTACTTAAAAATTCGTTTCAAATGAAACTAGAAAACAGAAATAAGGAACTGCGAATATTTTAACCCTTTGCACTCTGAAAAGTAATTCGATGCATAATTATTCAATATACAAGAGCTTGTTTATTGCTCCAAATTTGTGTGTGTGTGTTTAAAACTGAATTTCTTCGTCTTTTTACAATTCTGTAGATATTTTCAATAATCAAAATTGAAAAATAAATAAAACTTCAAAATGATTCACCGTCTTGAATGGTGCCCAAGAGGCACCAATGTGTGCAAAGGTTTAATTCTCACAATATTTTGATCGAAGTCACAAATTTGTATGTCATAAAATTGACTATGGTTTTTTTAAATGTGATTTAACATCAAATAAAATTCGGATTTTGAAAAAACAAATCCTTATTTACGTATAAACATATCTTTATACAGCATTATAATAGTTAAGTCATTAAGTGAAACTACCACGAAAGGCGCATAAGTCGAGGTCTAACGATGCATATTAATATAAGCGTATTGAAATTGAAAGCACGAGCGATACCCAAAAGTTACGCAATATATGAGAGCATCGAGAAGCTCATAAGTCAAAACCTAACTATAAATTTATGATAAATACATAAGAATTTTTATTACTTTAGGGCTAAAGCTTGGAAAACAGATATTTGGAAGGAAAGTTCATTATAAAGAATAAAATTTTCATATTTATATAAACAAAATAAAATTGTTACATAAGTGCGAATTTTTATTCATAATTGATGGCTTCATAAAATACAACTTCTCTGATGACTCAATGGCGTTTTGTTTCTAGAAAAAAAATTTCGTGGCAATTTAATGTTTTGATTTCTTGTTTTATCGCTGAATCTTCATTATTAATTAATATTTTAACTCATTATCCCATTCATTTTAATTATTTTGATTCATTTATACAACTGTTATTTACCCATTTATTGTACATTTGTGCAGAGAAATATGCAAAAGTAGAGTAGTGATTTTCTTGCATAACTATGCCCTCTCTTTGCTATGCGAGTTTTGCAACTTATTTAAATTATTAATATTAACTTTCAAATTGAAGAAACTGGCAAGATTGACAGTTTCCTTTAATGCAAAGAACCTATACATTTCTGGTGTAGCTTCTACCTCATTTTTAAAAAGAAAGTTTTTTCATTACTGGTATTTTTTCTTTCTGAATTTCAAATTTGCATTTTATCCTAAAACTGAGAATAATCGAAATGACTGAAGAAATTCAGAATTCGTAAAAGTCGAATCATTAAAAAAACACTTGTCTATAGCAATACTATAAGGATCTAGATAAAATATCGCTATAGATAGTTTGAACATATAAAAAGTATATTTTATAAATATTAAAATAAGTTAAACTTTTAGTAAGAACTTCAAATTTTTACTAAAAATGTACATAAATAAGGGATAAGAAAGTTAATTTACCTTGTAGTCAGCCGATAAACTCGGTATTTCAAAAGCACCTTGGTTTGGCATACTTTCCATTGTTTATGACATTCACTTGATCGGTTTCATTATTATCTTGAAAGCTGCAAAACTGTCAGCCGTTGCTTCGATTTCATCTTCCCTTTCTAACTTTCTCCTTTAAAGGAGGTTGTTTTGTTTAGCATGAGCTAATAGAACAGCTCAGTTTCCGATCTGTTTCTCACCTTTCGACTCTTTTTTTCTAGGGATACCTGAAGAACTAAGTTTAGTGGCTCGTTATATCGAAGGATGAAGAAATCGAATCTTTTCAGAAATAGCTACTGAGACTTAGCTAATGCTGAGAAGAAAAAATCGAAAACAAAACATAATATTCTCTATGCAACTAATGTTTCTCATATTTTATTAATAGAAAATTTGTTGAATAAATAAATAAAATTCAATAATTCTTTTCTTCCTATCTTTTACTCTGTATTATTTATAGAAAATCTTTACCTGGTGAATTATTTATGGACACCTTCCATAATGTGAATTTCAACCTCAACTTCGAACTGAAACGATTCGAACCGTTGCTGATATTACTTCAAATTATCATATTGAAAAGAGCATGCAAAGGAATTTATATTTCCATAATGCTCATAAAACATTCACAATATCTTCAAAGCGAAAATTTCAGTAGCAATGCAATAGTACAACCTAATCAAAAGGTTATCAGATGCATATTGAAATACTTTTTTATACTTGAAAATGAATTAAGGTATTTTATTCCTTCAACTTCCAATAAATTAAATCTTTCATATGGCTCGAAAGATATGAATCAAGCGAATTAATATCAGATGAATCAGGTTACCATTGCAATACAACAGGATGCGATTTTTTTTATTCACAGACAAATTGTTTATCAAATTTAAATCTATTGGTTTATATAAATCTTCGAACATTGAAGATCACTTAAGTGCAAAAATAATCTTGCATTTCCGTCATATAAATATAAATTTTTAACAATAAAATAAGATTTTTGGTTGAATTTGAGGGTTGGAGACATTTGGAAACGAGTCGAAATACATTAAGCGATTTCCTTTTAAGTCCTATCTCCCTGCACGCATTTATTGTCATATCTAGAGAAGCTCTGAGAAGTTATTTCAAATCAAAGTTGCAGGGTAATTAAAATTGGTATTGTGTTATCCAGAGATATTAAAAGTTTGATCTAATCGCAAATAGGACTGAAAGAGAGAGATAGAGAGAAAGACCATCGATTTACAACGATTTATTCTGGAAGAAGCAAGTCCAAAGATCTTTTTGTTCGAAAGAAAAATAAACTGAAGAAAAATTATGAAATATGATTAGTAATAAAAGTCTAGAGACTTCTGGAATTAAGCCATGTTCAGCGACAAAAAGGAATTTCACGGTCAATTTAATTTTTGAATGAAAGCCAAATTCTGAAATATTGCTTCAAAACAACTACTATCAAACAGAGAGTAGTTAGTTCTTTTATGGAGCTAATATGTCTATAATAGGTATAGGCAGTTCAGTTTTTATTTATTCAATCAAGGTTCAAAAAACAATAATTGGTTGAATTGGAGAATAATTTAATCGAAACCGCATAAAATTTATATAAGTTTAAAGTTGATTTTATATTTCAACCGCATAAACATCCAAAGCACAGAACTAAAATTTAAAAAAATTATGTTTATCGTATTAGTTGTAAAGTACAATTACTCTCAACCTCAAATTCTAGGTTTCAATGTCATCTTAAAATATTCGTTCTTAACTTTTTGATTTGCAGATGGTGAGTTGTAAAACTAAGTTGTAGAAAAAGGATTTTTGGGTGCACATAAAAAAATATGTAGGATATAAATAATGCATTAATACTTAGAAAATAATTTTATCTGTTGCCCAGAAATCCGTATGCAAAGCCATGCTTACAATATCCACGTAAAGCTATTAGAAATGCAGATTTTCCATAGGAGCCAATAGAAGCAAGCTGCTTCTAAGGAATCTTGCCAAATAAAGGATTAAAAATCAGTTCAAAAATTTTGTATAAGAGGAAAATAAGCCCTACGTGTGATAAATAAAAAAATTTCTCTAGTATGTGTGAGGGGGGTATACACGTGTGATCTTAACTCCTATGCGTCCAATATATGCAGACTACTGGAGTTTCTAACAGTTGCAGTTTTAATTAAATAAACGAAAGTGATAAATCGAAAGAGTGAGACGAAGCGACACTTTCAAGAAGTGAAAAATATGTAACAGAATGTATGAAAACCAACAATGTAAACTGTGAACATATAATAAACTTACGTTAACTAACATCTTTGACACCATCATATGTAAGCTAAAAGGACTAAACATATTTGTTTCGACTTTCGTAACTCTCAGAAAAAAGAACATATAAAAATTAGTTAATTCATTTTTTGAAAAATCATTCACAATGATATTACTCGCTCTTCGGCAATTACCAATCTATTAAAATATTACAGTTGGTTAAAATACTTACAGAAAATTGTTAGTGCAATATAAAATTACTTAACATTATTAGCAAGCTTTTGACTACAGATAAGAATAAATTATTTGGATATTCGAGATGAAATAAAATTTTGTTGCCTAAAATTAAAAGAATGAAATTTGTCAACCATAAAATAATATTTTGCAAACTGATCCTATTTTTATATCATTCCTTTCACTGCCTTACTAAAATTCGCCTAATATACATAAAGTAATATCGTAAATATTAAAAAAAAGGAAATATACACGCGTCATAAAGTGATAAAGCATTCAATTTTAAGCATCAAAAGAAATGTATGCATTAAATACCATACGGATCAAAACTATATTGAAAGGTAAATATAAATACACCGTTTTGAATTGGTATTGCCAAATAAAGTAAAATTCAGGTAATACATTGGCTTCCTACTGCCATGGAATGAAGAGAAAAACAATTTCTTCAGAGTTCAAAATAAGATATGTATAACAATTTGAACTTCTTTGCTTCAATTGACTAGTATTTCAAACCTTTTCCCCCTCAAAATATGCGAAGAACACTGTTTTTCAATCGTAATAATAATAAATAAGCGTAATAATAAAATAATATCTGACTTAAACAAAAAATTAAAAGAGTAAAAAAAACTGGCACATATAAATCCAGTAAAAAAATCCATCTAAAATTGATACTTTAAATTTCAGTGGTTAAAAAAAGGATTAATACATTGTATATGTATATACATATCATTTTAAAAGAAATCATAATATAAATAAAGACGCTAATTATAAAGATAAAAATAATTAACAATAATACATTTTTAATTAATTTTGATGAAAAGACAGGTTCAGGCAATTCGTATTGCTCGGCCACTTGTCGTCTTAATTTCCAGAAATAATTTTTTTTCGGTAAAACGCCCGGTGTGAAATGATTGATAATTTGAATAAATTAGTTTAATTTCAGATTTACCTTAATTTTTTTATCATCAGATAAGAGGGAAATAAAATCAGAAACAACATAACAATTCCCTATCGCTTTATGAACCTTTGAATCAAGAGTATTATATTCGTTGCACAGCAAACAACAGTTTATAACAAAATTTTTAAATAAGAATTACACAGCTTAACTTTTAAACATTCTCAATGAAACAAAATTATTAATAAAAAGCCACAAAATTCGCAACATCAGAAAACTTGAATTGAATTCCATTCGATACAAGATTTGAAATTTAAAACTCTTAGTATGAAAGTTTATTCGATCGTTTTTATTGATGTAGAATGAGTATTTATGTCAATTGATCCAATGCCGCTCAAATTTTATGGCAAAATTCATTGAAGCTTAAAATTCAGATTGCATATATTTGTCTGTCAAGTGTGAAAACATTCGATATCTGACATGGGAAATTATTTTCCAATATAGAAGTACTTACCGGTAAGAAAAATTATTTTAATTTCTGATAATAAATAAATTAGGTCCAAAATAGAATCGGATCATTTAACATATGGGAAGAGAATATATCGAATAATAATAAAATCAATATTTTTGGTTTAAAAGAAAGATCAGCCAAAAAAAGATACACTTATGACCAGTTGATAGAATTTACATATATAAATTTCTTTTCATATGCATATCGGGAAGTTCCTGAAAAATTATAACTATGAATAGAATATAAAATGAATGCCCTTTTCTGTAATAGCAACAAATAATTCATTTGTAAACTCGTGAGAATTAAATGATAAGTACAATATTCGCACGAATTGATTTTAATGAAACATAATGAGACCAAGCCTTTAAAAGTCGCACTAAAGAATGAAATATTCAAAATTAATGAAGATTCATCGCTTACAATAATAACAAGTTTCATATTACCTGTAGGAGCGTATGGCGTCAGGTAGCGTCTTCAAAAAGCAAGACATCAAACAGACGGTTTAGCATCCGTCTTTCGCCTTTTATTCTAAATGTATCCGGAACTAAATCCTCATTTTGTGGCATTGAGAAATTCTTTATTTTTGGGTATTAAGAAATTAGAGCCTTCTGAATGGACTTGTTCATGTATTCTTTCTTTTTTTACCTTGGAGAAATCAATTTTCCTCGAACGGGAGCCATTATTATCGATTGTTTTGACGATGTTATTTGGTAACTCGCTTGATTTCCTATTCAACTTCAAAATTTCACAATGCAATAATACATCTTTGTTTGCTTTGAGCCAATTAGGTTAACTTCACAATGCACTTATTTTGTTTATTTTAATGAAGACGATTGCAATAAACTAAATGACTAAACAGTCACCTAAAAATCTTTACGTAATCCTGAAGAAACTTCTAATTAAAGAAAAAAATTAAATGCTTTCCCTGGAGAGGCTAATTATACGAAAGCAAATATAAGAAAATAAATTTTCTATCAAAAAAAACAAAAAACAACTGGGACACATTAGTAATCCTTATCGCTTCTATGTTCAATCTAATTATCATTGAGTAGCAAGCAGCGTTTTCACATTCTTGTTGGATAATTCTTATTATAAAAGCCGTATGATATCAAAAAAATTTTACATTCACATTAATTTTTAGAATTAATGTTATAAATAATTTACAGCTTTTTCTAAAATTTCTAAGCATTAAAGGGAGTCATTACACTCAATAATGTATATTAATGCATCAAATTATTTTTTCAGAGAGATAAGGGTTAACACAAGATCGACAAAAAAAAAAAAAGAAAATAGTTGCTATTAAAAGATTTACTGGGTACGTATTCCCTGACTAGCGGCTTTAAATCTGTGGCAAATGGATGTCTGAATCAAAAAGAGTAAACTAGTCATCAGCAAAGTGTCCCTATCTATGGACTATTTACCTGCAAAGAAGTTTATTTTTCAATGGACTCATCCGCTTCATACACAGCGGGCTGTGATTGAGCCGTTAGTGTCTACGTTTTTTGTTTTGTTTGTTTGTTTGTTTGTTTGCAATATATAGTACAAAATTCACCGGCAAATTGCGTTATACAGAACACTGGAAACATTGTATATACACAAACTATACTTTTATTGATAAAGATATGCGCTTTCAACAATTCCCCCGTATGACTTATCGTAATATCGTGTAGAGAATCTGAAAAAAAAAAGCTGTTAAATATATTCGATGAAGCTCTGTTATTGAAGTTTTTTAGTGATAATCATGAATATGTATCGACTACTTTCCAAAAATAACATAAATGGTAATCTATGTTAAGCTGTTTGATGTGCCGCGCTGGTTTGAGTGGCTAGGCTTAGGCCTCCGGGAGGGAGAATTCCAGGTTCGAGGCTCGCCTTCACTAAAAAATCACCGTGGAAGCTTATCTGGCCCTTATTTAGTCCAATGGGTTCAAATATCCTCCCGCAAGTGGAGCGTAGAAGCTTGGAGAAAGGGATGCAATATCAGATATTGACCTTACCTGAACACGGTTCAAAATCTTAAAGTCGAAATAAAATAGCCATTGTTACGTAAGCATATTGCTCCGCCTCTCACTTGTAACGCCATCAAGCGGTATATGTAAAAATCTATCAATCCTACAAAAAGATCGATGTTGCAGCAACGCCGAAAGGCAAAGCTCAATGAAACTTCCCGTCTTCATTGTTGAACCTCTCCACCCATAACGTTTCCTTGAAAATGGAGAGTAAGTGTAACAAAACTAAGCCAGGAGATCTAAAGAAACTGGCTCTATCTGATTGAAGAAACTATCTTGACTTGACTTTAATGTACTATACTTTATGATGGAGACAATGTCGAATCTTATTGCTCCAATAACCTGTAGAAGATCTCAAAACTTTTTAATGCACTGCTTATTAAAGGTATTATCCTGTTGCCCCCTTCCATAAAAATTAGAGACTTTGTCCAAGGTAGTGAACGGAGTTTGGATTTTTATTTTCAGAGCCTTGCTAATGAGCGTTTTGTGCTTTATAGCATATTGAATAAAACCGAGCATGTATCTTAGATTCCTTTTTGCCAATCGAGTAAAACCAAAATTTGATACATAAATACAAGATCCCATTCTGAATTTCATTCATCTAGGGAGCTGCATTTTTAAATTATCGTGTTTACATGCATGCGAATGTACAGACCAAAAGTTGATCAACTTGTTGACGGATTAAATTTAAAATTATATACAAATCTACACTTAAGATCTTAAAATTGTGTACCAAATTTTATTCATCTATTTCTTTGCTTTTAGTAGTTACCGTTTCTCTTACACTCAGACAAGCAAAATTCCTATTAAATAGATTTCATTAAAAATATGATAGAAATCTACGAATTTGATGCAAAGTCTACATATCCGATTTTATTCATTTAGCACAAAGCGTTTTTGAATTTTCATTGTTTGCAGACAAACATAATTCCCAAAATAAATTTTTCGAACTCCGAGCGGTCTGAAACAAGGAAATTCATTAAAATATCGAGGTCAAATTTTTTGACAACTATAAGGCTTTCTATTTGTATACAAAAAATTAAAAACGTTCAAAGATCATTTAATTTGTCAAACTTGGTGCATCAAACTCCTTGTTACAAAAATCATTTCTTCTAGTTTTAACTTTCCAAATAATAGCCGTGACAGTTATCTAACTCATTCATTCTTTTTAAAAAATGAACTTTTGAAATAAATTTGCAAAATTATTTTACGCAAAATCATTATTGGGCGTATTTGTTTTAACATCTTAGTATGTATTCATTTTTCAACAAATCTATTTGGTATAATATTGACTTTTTAAAAGTTGACTTCAGATTAATAAACTTCTGAAAACTCTTCTTTCTGCAGTCCCTGTATCTTTTATGATCATTAAAAGTCTTTTTTAAATTTCCTTTCAGTTATTAGTACAATAATACTTCATATTTTCACTTTAGAGGATATATATATATATATAAATTTAAAATGTCCAGGAAATAAAGGAGATAAACCTTTTGCAAATGAACATTGTTAATGTTACAAAAATGCTATATTCCGTCATATAATTATAGAGATATATCCTTCTTGTTAATAGTTCTTAGCTCATATATTCAGTATGAATTAATTGTAATTATGTTAATCTCTTGCTTAGGCGAGGGAAAGTTAAAAATATTCTGTAATGCATTTTTTAAGTGTTTATAATTTATAGTTTGGATATAGAATAACCCAAGATGAAATAAATATTTATTTTTGTTTGAAAATTTAAATTTTGATATCTTTGTAATGTTATATTTACGATGTAAACATTTATTACATATATGTTAAACAGTTTTTCTGCTTCCTATAAAACATACAATCTGGAATGAATTTCTAATTGAGTATCTCCTCCCTTATGCCTTCTATTTGTATTTCAAGCTCATAAAGTTTATCAAGATTACTATCATTGCCTCTCTACTTGTGACTCTTTCAAAGCATTGCTAGTTACATTTAATTGTGATGTCTTTTTTTTTTGATATTTTGCTATTTCATGGCGTGATTGTAAATGTCCGAACGTATAAAATATTATAAACAGAAGCCATTAGTATTTTAAAACATTCTTCACTTAGTAAATGTGAAGGAACCAATGAACAATGATGTAAATGAAGGGAAGGTGTTAAAGACGGGAACATAAAAACGAGATAATATTGTTCATATCTCACCGACTGCTCGTTATTGTTTTCAAAATGGCAACAGAAAAGGCTTTAAATTGGATTTTTAACACAGTTTGCTACTCGCCAAATGTTTGTAATATTTATTAATTAAAATTTATCTTTTACTTGGTAAATGAAATTTAAAAATTTTCTATTTCGGTTGGTTTTGTTTCAATAAGATTTGGAGATATTTTCGATGAAATAATCGCTATCTTGTCCTGTTGTTTCCAACAAGGTCCATGCAGGTGTAATTTGGATACTGGGAGAGGGTGGTGCCAGCTCTGGTGTCACCCGCGTCATCTAATTGCTGTCCAAAATTAAAAGGTCCATCACAAAATAACCCTAGTGTAGTTGGGTGTGTGGGTTTTTATAAAAAAAATATTCTTGGTTGTTTTTTGCTTATCTATTTTCGCAATCCAACATCACATTTACACACAAAACAAGGTCGAAAATACCATAATATTTATGTTAATGCATAACATTTAATATTGCCTCTAACAATCAGTTGCGCCTAATTCGACCAGTTTAACAGAAAACTAATACTTTGAAGGAAAACAAGTGCTCGCCACTCACTTTCCAACTAGAATTTACTCTCCAGTACATGCAGCGCTATCTGTTAACAGCGTTAATTAGCATGTTAAGAATATGATTAATTATACAAAAAAATAATTATTACAAATAACAGAATTACAGAAATATCTAGTATTGCTTTAAAAATAGACTAACGAACTATAGCTTTAAGGTTAATATAACTAACCTAAACTTCCGATATTGTCTTAATTTCTTTTCAGAATATTTTTCATAAACTTCCTGTTGTGAATTTATTTGAAGTGCGTGTATCCATTCCCATAAATAATTAGGCGTTTTTGAGTTAATTTACAGTTATCATCATTTAGGTAGAAAAAAAAACTTAACATGATTTTTAATAAGAATATATTGTACTTGAATTGTTCAGTCCATAAATTTTTCAGTTTAATTCTATTAAACTTAAAAGTTTGTTTTATCGTTCAGTAAACCAAAACAACGTGTGTGTGTGTGTGTGTGTGTGTGTGTGTGTGTGTGTGTGTGTGTGTGTGTGTGTGTGTGTGTGTGTGTGTGTGTGTGTGTGTGTGTGTGTGTGTGTGTGTGTGAGCCCGTAACTTTTGTTCGAAGTAGATACAGATCGTTTTATTCCATCCCGGGAGGCTATGATTTATGTACAAAGGCGCAAAGAAAGTGCGTCTACTCACAACGTAGCACAAAAGCAGAATAGCGTAAAGAGGACAAAATCATTTACCCTGGTCTTCAATACCATTAGATATTGATAGGGAAAATAATTTTTTCACGGTGCTTATGTGCAATGAGATTCCGATAGAGATTTTCCAGACACGAGCTGAACCAGGGAAAACACAGGGATCTTTTAGAAGAATTTGGGTAGATCAGCAATTTCTTGTTCATTGACTTGGAGTGTGGAAACCTGTCGACTTTTATCTGGTTCAGCAAGTTTACAAAGCTTCTGTTGAATTAATTAAATATAAAAGGTGGAATGGGATCAGGAGATAAGAGAATATTTTAGAATGAATTTACCATGAGCTTAATGCTTAATTAAGATAAAACTTTGGAAATTAATTAGGGTTTAATTTAGTTCTTATATATATATATATATATATATATATATATATATAT
>JAOUZG010053000.1:445526-469776 GCA_026289955.1 Argiope argentata
TATAATATAATTTCTTTGATTTAAAATATTGTCTTGAGCTAAAGTAACCTGAATAAAATAAAATTATGCAATATCATGAGAGTTTTGTTTACTAAAGCTGTCTGTTGCTTAGTATGCTTCTGTTAAATGTGGCATCATTTATTCTTTTAAAATGAACACTTAACTTTAAAATGAACAAGAAGGCAGAAAAGGCTTTATTTTTTAAAAATCATTTTATTTGAATATCTGTGGAACTTTGCTTGTTATGCATTGATTAGCGTAAATATAACTAACTAGAAAAAAAAGCAATAATATTTCTTGAGATTTTAGCCATTTATTGGAATATTGGTTTTTAGTCTTTGGCTTCTAGTGTATATTCATATAAATTGAACATTTTTGTATCTAATGATTAAGTGTTTTTTTTGTCAGTTACATTATTATTTAAAATTTGCATATTAATAAGTATTTTGTTGTGAATATAAATTTTTCATTTTATTAAATTTGTATTTTAAATAATCTAAACAAATATGATCTTGAAAAATTCAATTTTTATATCAAAAAGTAGTTTAACAATATTGAAAATAAATTAACATTTCTATTAAAAAAAGATTTTTTTTTGTATAAATACTAATAAGATTATTAAAGCTACTTTTTAAATGTTGCATTTTTCTTGATAAAGACTTTCAATAAAGTTATTAATTGTGATGATTTTTGTTCTTACTTAGAATTTTAATTATCTTGTTAATAGTTACAATATCATTCAGAATACAGTGTTTATTAAAATGGCATAAATTAGTTATTAAATCTTTTTCTCAATTTTGCTTTGCATTTTCTATGTGTAATAATTCTAACACAGACTCAAAATATGATTTGTAAAAGATAGATATATCTTTTCAAAATCATACATTTTCTGGTTAAGGTAAAATTGCTTTATTTTAACTTGTAATATCTAATATTGTTGTGAACTTCTAAATCAACAAATAATAGTAGTAAATAAATTATTTTTTCGAATAAAGGGAAAAAAATTATTTTCCATTATACATTAAAATGTAATGCCTCATTTTCTAATTAGTTTCGAATGAATATATTTTATAATTATGTGTAGATATTAATATTTTCTGTGCATATTTATTTTTTTGAATATTTTCCAATAATTATTTTGTTCTTATATAAATACAGAGTTTCCTTGAACTTTTGTTGGTTGTTATAGATAGCATGCATAAATTATTTTAGCTTTTTGATTATTACTAAATAATTAATTTTTCTTCAGCAACACAAGCTGCTGCACAAAAAGGTGGTGGTAATTCAAGGGCACAAGCAGAAACAAATATAAAAACTGGGATCACATTAGAAGAAGCAAAAAGTATATTGAATATACAAGAACTTGATCCAGAATTAATCAAGAAAAACTTTGAACATTTATTTTCAGTCAATGACAAGAGCAAAGGAGGTAGTCTGTATCTCCAAAGCAAAGTAAGAGATATTGCTGCTTAATTGAATTCAAGGTGTTAAATAATCTTATTTTCTTGTAAAGTTTCTTAAAATTATCTTTTATTTATATTTAAGTGCTAAAGAAAACTTCAAAAGTAGATAAATGACATTGATATTTATTGAAATGAGATTTTAATGTTCTTTAGAGGTTTATTATGTCAAAAAATTCATAAAGATCTCTCAATATAGCTTGCTTTTGTTGTATTATTTCAATCTTTTTTTTAAAAATTGCAATTGATACTATATATTATTGTTTTAAGTTATTGCTTTAAAATTTAAAGTACATATTTTTCTTGTACAATCATGAAGCTTTCTTCCTTTCTTTGTCAGGATATATTGTCTTCTTGGCCAACAAAAGCTTGTGGGTATATATTGCATGAACAGCGTTTCTTCTCAGTGTTAGCTTCTAGGGATGTGTTTTCAGAATCTTCCAAAAAGCAATTCATTAAATGTATGGAAAAACTGAAAATAGATTTTGTTACTAATAAAACAGCCAGAGAAGCATCTGTATTAATTCCACTATGCCGAGTAAACCAGGAACCTTCTGTGTTATTAACTATGCGATCTGTAACAATGGGTAGAAACAAAGGCGATGCCAGTTTTCCTGGAGGAATGAAAGAACTTTCTGATAAAAATTCCATCGATGTAGCTTTGCGAGAAACTGAGGAAGAGATTGGTTTATTATCAGATGTTGAAATATGGACTAAAATGCCAACTTTTCCATCAAGAACAGGAAGTATTACCATTACACCTGTAGTTGCTTTCATTGGAGATATACGTATGGAAGATTTTATTGTTAACAAAGATGAAGTAGAATATGTTTTTGCAGTGTCTCTTGAATCTTTATGTGATCCAACCAACATTTTTTATACTCGTTATAAACGTGGTTATGCTATGCCAGTATACATTGTGGGTGAATATCGCATATGGGGTTTAACTGCTATGATTTTACATTACTTGCTAAAGTGTTTATTACCTAATCAATATAAAAACTCTTTACAAGTTGGTGTGTTTCCTAGGTTAAAAATTAATCGCTGAATATGTTATTTTATATTCAAGAATTATATCCTAACATTGGTAGAAAATATTATCTCTTAATAAATTATAACCTGAAAAAGGATGAAATTCTTTTTACTCATGATTGTGTTTGTAAAATTGATATGTTTTGAAGAAAATTAAAAATTATTTTTTCTGTCTTTCATCTTTATTTATATCCAGGTGTAAGGGAGTATTAAAGCAGCTTTACTTGGAGAGCTATGATTAGTTTCCCAGTATCTTGTAATACATTGCATTTTATGATACATGTATTAAATTGTAATTCAATGGTGAAGTCAATAAATTTTTTTTGTCATGGTCAACATAATTTTAAAAAACTCATTTACTTTATAAATTAATTTCCAGATTTTCTGCAGTAACCGAAAAAAATCTTTTTTTTTTTTCAATTCATAAGTTGCTGCCGCAGCTGCATAATTTTTTTGAAGTTTAGTTTCTTTCATTGGAGTTTAATTTTTTACTCAACTCCTCTAACGTACAAGTTATAATCTGTTAAATTTTTAATTCCAGGTATTCAGAGCTAAAGAACGATTAGATGAAGAATTAAGACTACAAAATCAAGATAAAGAAAATAAGAAATATCCAAATGAATCTACACGAACAGAATGAACTTTTTAAAAAAGTTATGTAGATAAAAGGAATCTGCTATTTTGTTATACATTGTAGATAAATGATGTTCTCAAGTATAACAATTCTACATTGTACAGATTTTGTGTAGTTAATAAAAAAAACAGTATGTTTATCAATTGATGTGCTTATTTTTTTAGACAAAATCAGCCCTAATACCTCCTTAAAAAAAAAAAAAAACTCTGAATTGAGGGGGGGGGTGAAATCTACATTTTCAGATTTTATCAAATACTAGACTATATTAAAATGTACTCATACTATTAGGCTAGATTTAAAGGAGTATAATGTTTACATTTTTTAAAATTATTTTAATGCATAATGCGTGAAATTATCTCAATATTTTACTATTTAATCCAGTTTTTTGAAGCTTATGGATAAAAATATAAAAAAGTTTAATTATGGTAGTATTAAATAACATTTTAGTTGAAAACGTTCGAAATAAACATTTTCAGCATTATTAAAATGAAGTGGCGAATGGCAATTAATGAATTAATCCAGTCCATCAGACTTTTTAAAAAAAATTTAAGATACGTTTTAATAAGTGCTATAATAGTGTAATCCTGGAAAGCAAAAACCGAAGGGAACTTGGATTTCCTTAAATGAATCAGTGTTCAATATTGTCCCAGGAGAAGAGGCACATTTAAGGTTTTGCAATGTTTGAGATCATCATCTTCAGTCAGTTTGTGAATATTATCCGAATTATATATATATATATATATATATATATATATATATATATATATATATATATATATATATATATATATATAGATATATATATATATATATATATATATATATATATATATATATATATATATATATATATATATATATATCTATATATATATATATATATATATATATATATATATATATATATATAAATCATACAGCTTTAAATGTTCGTGGTAAATTTCTAATCTCTTCTTAAAAACATAATTGCACTTTCTGTTATGACTGGAAATAGACGGCGCGAACGTTGCGAGATTCAAAGAACTCAAATTTGTCTTTGTTTTGGGGATATGAATTATCAATCGTATGACAGTATTCAAATGTGTACAAGAATTAAATATTTTAAAAAGGAACGCCTTGTAATATTGGTGATTTATGACGTATGCTATCTCATTGCAGGCCTAACTGCAGAAAAATACTAACGTAGTTTTCAAAGTCAAATTGTCGCCATCTTTCTAGGAAATGTATTGTAAAAACGGTTCAGCCATCATTTCAAACTGCATGATACTTCTCCTGGTAGAAAGTATTAAACAGCAATCGACAGTTAGCCTCGTGCTAGTGTACGAGCTGTCGGTTCAGAACTCATTATTCGACTAAAAGACGACGCAGAGAATACTTCAATGTGATAACTACCGTCCATACAGCATTCGCGGAATCATGGTCATCAATCAGTGTCAACAATGATGGTAATTAAATAATGACTGCCGTCTAAAGTTTTTTAAAAAATTATTAATTACGGAATTTAATCAGTTCTTAAAAACAGTGGTATTTTATAAGCTGTGAATGACATGGAAAAAAGAATTCTGCATATAAATAAAATGGTAAGGGAGATTTAATGTTGTCGGAATGAAATCAGATTGTAACGAGGTGATCCAGCACCCTCGCTGCCTGCTTACCAAAACTGCTTCTCACTCACTGAAAACTACATTATTTTGTTAATTTTTTTACCCCCTTCAAAAAAAAAACTTCCTTTCTGCAGTTTTTTACTACACATACCTAGCAAATTTTAAATTTTTTTAGGTAGGTTTATTAAAAATGAGATATTCTTGAAAAAATGTTTTAATTTGTTCTATTGATGAAAAAAATAGACAATAAATTAAATTTAAAACATTAGAGATAAAATACAAATCGCTAATATTTTCTAAAAGACTGGGAGTTAACTAAAATCTGTATCTTACTGTTATGACGACTTCTAAACATTGATTTTTATATGATATTTAATAAAGAAAAAATTCATTTGATTCGACATAGCACATAAATTAATTAGAAATGAAAGAAAAACCGGACAATGTAATTAATAGATGAGAACATAAGAGATGATTATCAAATTGTATTAAAAGCATAATAATTATAAAAACTATGAACAATTTTCGTACCTGTTAGAAGAAAATATCCTTTCAAGTGAAGTGCGTTTTGTTTATAATTGAATTTAAATTCCTTTGTTCTAAATGACGCAAACTTAACTGATTTTGTCATTGGAATTGAGTTTGCTTTGCTGTATTCGATAGATTGCTTTCATCCATTTTCGACATTAAATAGTTTTTACCTTTCATTTAATGAAACTGCATTTGCAAGATGCTTCACTCATCAACATTATGTAAAATAACAAAAATGGCCGCAAGGCATTGTTAAACATACTTAGATAAGCATCTCGACTCATTTTGAAATAGTCTTCAAAATATTCATTTGGGAAGCGGAACCAATTTTGCTCATCAGATCTTTAGCCCGAAACGTGAAAGCAAGTTATGTCATTAACTCTGCTGTTTTAAAATATCAGTTATATTTGGCACCAAAATCAGCAGACACATTTTTCAAAATAGAATACTGAAATTTTATTTAAAGCATTTTCTGCAAGAAACTGAAGTCTAATGAAATAAAAGTGCTAAATTTGGTATCTGTTTTCCATTTCACTCATTATTTTGATCTCACTTTCTATTTTTTTTTATTTCATTCAAATCTAACCATTCTTATAGCCTCGTTCTGAACTGTAGAAAAATAGCTTGGAACATGCGTTTTGCTTTTAAAATTTTCTACATCCTTAAGCAGTTGATTATAATGACTAGCAACTTTCAAAAGATAAAAAAATACGTCACAATTATCACTAATAGAATCGGTAACTTTTAAAAGTAATTTCTTCCTGGCAACAAATGTTTAAACGCTGCTGTCAAAACATTTGTTTCATGTTTTTACATTATTTCCTTGTGGTATGTTGATGAATTTTACTTACATGGTTTAATATTTTTCATCAGATGTGTGGAGAAGCATAGTCAGATTTTCAAATTCCTGGCGCAAGGAAGAATTACATTCAATCCAATTTTGAAAACATTTTTCACTTTAAGTTTCTATTTGCGTGTATTTTTGAATGTTTGCATCAATAGAACAATCAATTTTTCAGTTGGATTTCTAATTATTTTCCATTTGATATATGAGTACCAATGTTTCATGAACATGAATGAAGGTGTTTAAATGTTTCCAATTATTTAATTTTTTCCCCAAAAAAATCGGAAAAGGGGAATTTTTTGTCTCTTGAAAAAACAAAATCGATATGAGAAACAAAACTGCGAGTCCTTATAATGAACACTGTTCTCTGTTTAGTCTTCACTTTTTCTGTTTGGTAGATTCCATTTTCGTTGCAGTTCCTTCCATCATCTGTATAGGGAAATTAGTTGTTATTTCAGTCAATCATTTGAGGTCCATATACAACAAATTCACAAAGAAAGTCTGATCAAAAATTTGAACGCCATTTTTTTTCTTGAATCCTCAAATTATTTGCATTCCAACATTGGTAGGATTAAATATATCATTTGCAGTAGATGTGCAGTCTTAAGGTCATTAAAATGACTAGCTATTACGAAATTATTCAGATCGAGATCATCACCCCTACCCACCTTCAGAATAGGAGACTATCTCATTGGAATGATCTAGTTGTTGTTTTCTTCCGAAACAGTTGCTCTATCTTATAATTTTATCCTTCTGTTCTATTTCTCACATATTTTTTTTTCTCATCTTGCTCTTCCTTTCTTAGCCAGTTTCATACCGAAATTGCTAATTTCTCCCTTTCCAGTTCTTTATTATTTTTTTCTCTTCTAATTCACCTCCAGGATGTCTTTTGAGGCCCATTTATAAATAATAATAATAACCAATTACTAATCGAAGGGAGGAGATAACTACTCGTATATTCTACATTTTTACATTCTTTGATATAATGTATGCAATAAGATATATTGTAACAGTAAAAAAAAAAAAAAAAAAAAAAAAAAAAAAAATCGAGTTTTTGACGAAACACCAAAGAACATATCTTTGGAATTATAGAGTTCTGTCTACTTTTAATTCAGAAACGTATTAGGATATATATGTGAAAAATGGTTTGTGGTTTTCACATAAACTTAGTAGATTATCAAATTTTGAACCCAATGCATTCACAGAAATATGAATGTCTATCCAAGAGCAAGTAAGCCCTCAGTTTTAACCGAGGACTACATTCGTAAACATATAAACACGATAATTCAAAAACACAAACGGTTAGAAAAATAATTGTTGCTAAAATCAATTCAGTTAGTGGACGAAAAAGCGTCCAAAATATATTCTCTATTTTTTTTTTCACTATACTACGAAGCACAAAATGTTCATGTACAGGTCCCTAAAAATAATTATAAAACAAAGTAGTTCAGAAAATCCAGAATTTTTATGGAGGAGGGATAAAAGGCCAGATTTTTAAACAAGGGAGCAATTTTTTAATTTCCTGTTCAAGGTTTCCTGTGCTGTGTGTATTCATGCAGGGTTTCTAAAAATATTTTTTCAGAAAATTATTTATAAAACTATAATGTAAAAGTAAAGTTTTAGATGACGTATAAATATTTTAGAACAAGTACACTGGTGGACAAAATTAAGAGATGGAAGGCATTTTCCCAAATATCTCGAGAAATACTGGATAAAAATAAATGAAATTTGCTGTGAATATGACTTAAAGTATGATAATAATGTGTGTAAAGCAAAAATTAAAGTGCCATTCATTCGCAAGAGTTATTGCCAACAGTTCAATGTGCACTGAACTTCATGATGTAATTGACAATGAAAATGAGGCTTGTATGGAATGGGGTCACCTCCGACAGAAAAACAGCATGAACAACGAGTAGGCATTCTGTTAATGAGATTGTTAAGTAGTGCTTGTGGAAGACCCTCCAACTCTTCCACCAGAGTAGTTTTTAACTCCGGAATTGTTCCAGGTGGGGGTTGGTGTATCGTAATAGCCCTTCCAAGAGCATCCCAAGCATGTTCAATGGGGTTAAGATCAAGAGATTTGGATGGTCAATCTATTCGATGAATATCTTCGTTTTCCAGATACTCCTCAACCAGGACAGCCCTATATGGTCGGGCATTGTCGTCCATAAAAACGAATTCAGGGCCAACAGCAGCCCTGAAAAGATGCACATTGGGTTGTAGGATATCCTGCCTGTACTTCTGAGCATTCACGGAACCAGTGTCAAACACATGGATTAATGGCGGGTATGTTGCATGATGCCTGCCCAAACCATCAGTAATCCATAAGCATAATGGTACCTTTTCATGATGTTACTGAGATGGAATCGGGTCCCAGACTCCCTCCATATGAATATTCGCCGAGAATCAGGTTGTTGACTGAATCTAGACTCATCTATGAAGAGAACATTAACCCATTGGAGCTTTGTCCAGTATTGGTGCTGTCTGCACCAATGTGTGCGCTCTCTTTTGTGGGAAGGAGTGAGTGGGTTGCAAATGGCGGGTTACCTGGCATACAACCCTCTCTTATCATACCACCTCCTGGCAACTGTCTCCTTGAAACTAATGTTCCTGTGGCAGTAGCGAGGTCCCTAGACAGCTGTGTCGCTGTAGACATCCTCTGGCCCTTGGCTGTAATAAATACTGGTCTTCATAGGGCGTTGTTGCTCTCGGACGACCTTATCCTGGTCGACCTTATTCTGGACACTGTCCCAATGTTTTTAAACTCACTCCACAAATTCGAAACAACGATTGGAGTTACATCCAGTTCCATAGCAACCTGAGCTTGAGACTGTCCTGTCGCAAGTCTACCCACAGTTCTTCACCTCATACCTTCGTCTAAACGACGATGTTCACTCATTTCACCAAAAAATCAAAGATTATTCAAGAAACACAATACAAATCGCTACTGTGTTGTAGAATGGAATGAGTTGAGCAGCTGGCTGTAGACTTTTATACCTCCTGCTGACTTAGCAACGCCCACAAAAATACATAAACTCATCTCAGCGACGCCAGCGCTACAGTGCCATTATATGGCAATCAACTGTCCAGGCTTTATGTGATATTTTCCGAGAAATGTGTGAAAATGCCTTCCATCTCTAAATTTTGTCCAACAATGTACATTACAGGGAAAAAAATAGCCCTCGCATGGAAATCTAAAAAGTTGAACATAACAGGATTAAGAAGCATTAAAAAAATAAGACAATGTATATAATTTAGATATTTTATTATTTAGATTATTAAATCTATATAAATATAGAAATAATTTTCATACTTCACCATAACAGAGTTCATTCCATAGGGGCTATAAGGAATGTTTAATTTCCATTTTTACAATCAATTTTTCTGAGTCATTTACATGCTAAGTCTATTAATTATTGCTAAAAACATCTTTCAATAAAATAAAATATTATTTATCAGGTCAGAAAATGGATTTTCTATTTTGAAGCACTCCAAAATATACAGCCAACTAAAAAGATGCATTAAAATAAAACAAGAGCCACTTGTGTATAAGTACATTTTATTTTTACAAAAAAGTAAATGAAAAATGCTCAATCAATCAACAAATCGTTATTCAAGGTAAATTTCAAATCATAACCATTAAAAAAATAATAGCCTGTCAGAAACTAAGTACATAATTATTACTATGACTTTTTTTTACATACAGATTTGGAAAAAAAATGTAAATGCATAAAGTATGAATTTTATATGTATATTTTTTTAAAAAAATTAAAGATATGTAAAAGCTGAAGGCTTACTTTTCCAAGTTAAATGGATTACAAATAAATTTGAATCAAATAGACAAAATGTGCAATTCCTATCTTTAATAAGTTGGCTCATGATTTTATAATCTATAAAGACAAAAGTCTTTTCAAAAGTGTAATATTTAGGAATTTATACCTTACAATATTTTTGACTTTCTATTGCACTTCAGTAATATTATGTATGCATAAAAAAATCAAAGCCACAGAGAAATATTTACAATATTTACATGAATTGCCACATACTTTAAATAGCATAAGAGAAGAAAAAAATTTAGTTATCATTTTTTGAAGTTTCCTAAAATCTGTATGTCATGAATATTTATTTTATATTATCTGTTTGGCACATTTTTGATACATTGCTGATTAAAATTTTTTGGCACACATGAATGGCATAAGTGATAAATGTGGTATATATATAACACCTAAGCAAATCTATCAAAATTGATTTGAGCTTTTTAAACATGACATTAAAATTAATAAGATTGAAAAGCACACCATTATATTCTGCATTTTTAAATCAGTAAGAAAATTATGATTATTATCTTTATAATATTTGGCACTTTCTAAGAAATTCTCTATGTCGAATAAGTCAATTATTTACTTAATGATTTATATAATTCTTAATTTCCATAGTTTAAAAAGTAAATAATTATTCTTTCAATCAATTATTTTCTTTTAAATATCATATTTATTTTAAGTTCCTTTTTCACTATTCCTTTTTCGCTTTTGATTAATTTTTTTTTTGGCTGAATAGTTTTTTATCACCTTTAATACCTGCAGTATTCTTAAGAAACTCTTCATAAATTGGAATGAATAATAATAAAAACTTTCAGTTTTCTCTATGCTCTACAAATATTGAAAAAATTCATGGAAAATGTGCAGTTTCTTTAATTAAATAGATTGAATTTCATTTTAATTTTATTGTATTTTATTATAATAAAAGTAATGATAAAGGTATTACAAATTAAAAATGTACAAAAAAATGTAAATATATATGTTTACATATAGGAAAGTTAACTTTAAAATTCAGTTAATAATTGTTTTGTATAATGCTGAAATTCTTGACAGAAAAAAAAGTTAAACATTTAAATAATTTTCTAAATTTCTTAGGCAGCGGAGGTAATAATTTCAATATTAGAAGGATAACATGATGGGAAAAAAAGAATTATTTTCTTTATATTTATGCAAGCGTGAAATCAAAATAAAAAAAACACTATTTACTAACAAATGATGTCTCTTTGCGACTCTGGAAGAGATTACTTTATAATATTTATTCCTAAATGTTTTAATCTTTTACTTCATTTCAACAACAACAAATGATCAATTTGTCCTCCAATGATTCTGAAATATCTTGAATCTGATGTCATAATATTGAGATTTAAAGAGAAGAATATGTTTTCGCTAAAAAGGAGAATTTGAAAATCCACAGATCTCAATAAAAAGCTTGTGAATTATTGAATATCTGATTTATGCCAAATTTAAAAATATATATTACATTTGTATCCAATGTTAATGAAAACTTAGTTATTTATAAATAAGATATTAATGAAAAATCTCGTAAAAATTACCAAAAAATTATTAGATGTTCTATAATTATTTTCTAGAATTTAGAGTTTAAAGATTTAGAATACACCGATAGTCGTCAGTCACAAAATGAATATGATTAATGACAGATCACTGTGTCTATTTTTAATAGGAAGTGGCAATTCTAAATAAAAAAATTCCAATATTTAATAAAATAATAAAAGATATTCAATACCAAAGTGATTCTCAATACATGTTTACAAATATGTACCATTTAAAAAGTACATATACAAAATGTTCTAAAACAAATAAAAAGATTCTCCAAATCTTAATAAAAAACATCTTTTTAAGAACCAGCCTTACAGTAATATTTTAAAAGGTAGTTAGAACGTTAAATGTTTAACAAATATACAGAAATTTTGATTTCTCAACAAAAGCATTTGCCATTTTTTGATCCTCAATGCATGAAAAAATTGTTATATTCAAAATTTTATCAAGATTCAACATTTCCGTATGTTCCAGGAGGAGGGCGATATAGTCTTGGTAGAGTCATTAACTGAAGACTGTTGAAATGATATTTTCTTACACCAGTATTTTTCAACGTGTTTTCGCGTCGAGTTCCTTCACTGTAAAAGTAATAATAATCTAAGAGATATGCAAACCTTTTAAAATTAGGCCAAAAAGAGAAGAAAAAAAACCCGGTATAATATAACTTATTATGAAACGAAATAAGAATTCGAAAATATTATTAAAATTTTTTTTAATACTAAAGACATGAATATGGCAGTGACTGTATTTCCAAAGGTTCCTCATAATCTGGTCCTTACTGTGATGAATAGGGTGGTTAAAAATACCATAAAAACTTTAAAAAATAAAAATAAAAACCTTAAAATTAAACAAATTAAAAAACAATTTACAGGTTTAGCATCAATAGATTACGGAATTTTTTTTAAGTTAAGAAAAAAATTAAATCAAAAAGCAACGGATAGTTGGCGTTTCGCACGTAAGTGAAAAAAAAAGACAAATAAATATAATATTATCAAGTCATTTATTGTAGTAGTATGTATTCCATATATCCACCATCACGGGTGATAACACATTGCAGGTGTGTCACAAATCCAGCAACGGCTGACTACAGTATGCCCGGCTGTATACATGACAGCTATCGGCAGATTCGATAGACGGAATCGATACACACCGGTTTTTAAATTTTCTCAAAGCCAAACGTCTGTTGGTGTCAGATCTGGAGACTGAGGACGGGGACATGGGAACTTATAATGACTGCTACTGTTAACTAACGTCGCCATGAAGCGAAAAATGAGCTTCATATGTCCACAAGACTCGGGAGGGATATTGTCCAATTTTGGAGAGAGCTCAACTTGGAAAGGCTTTTTTCTTTACGGTAAACGTTCATGGCAAGACTGTAATTTGTATTAATACTGATTAAGAACTCCATGAAGAATGTTACGTAGTGAGTATGGTGATAAGTCCAAGAGTCGTGTACTGCAGCGGATTCAGACGCTAATGTTTCTATTCCGGTTGCAACGCGCACCGAACGTATCTGCCTTAAGCTATTTTCCAATGACCAGTGACCTTAAAAGGATTTGGTCATAAATCCGCTAACTGACCCGTTGTATGACTATACTCGTTAGTGGACGTCGGTTCGGAGTTTCCCGCATATTGTCAGTAAACTGAACAGACAACAAAGAACCAAGGAAAAACACAAGAAAGGGGAAAGTGTACCTGTCTCCAGACGTGTACAGGTCGTAGGAATGGGGCTTAAGAATTTACACGATCCAATTTTCTCAAATAACTGAGCAAGCTTTATGAGGCCTGCCACTGTTAAAGGCTCTTTTCTATTCTCCACATTTTTCTGAAGTCGTAATTTATGCAGTGTAACAGTCGCTGATTCCTTATTCACTTACATGGCATGCAACGGAGAACTGATTCTGGGTCAAACGTAAGCATTTATAATCGCTTGTCTCATTAATATATATCCAACTAAGCGATTTACAAAAGCGTTTTCTATCATTTATCATTATTATTATTATCTTAAAACAAATTCCCTGACATCTCAATGCTAAACCGGCAAATCGTTTTCTATTTTGGATAAACTTTTGAGCTTTATGAATCTTTTAAAAGTTTTTAAGAACTTTTTGCCCACATTGTATTAATTATATTATTGTTTTACAATATTACGCAATTAATTTAAACTCTGCAGTTAGAAAGCGAGCCGCATATGACCTACGGATTGTAGTTTACATAGTACAGACCTAAGACAATATCAACACTATACTATTGCAATGAAAATAAGAAATTTCCAGTGGGACCCATAAATTATGTAAAATTAATACACTCCAAAATGTATTCTATTTACACAGTAATAAAGTATCTATTGAAAAGGGATTAAAAGTTATTCAATTTGGCATAAGAATATGATTAAAATTTGTAAAAGTATTTTCAAGTGAAAATTAAATACATTACAATTAAGCATAAATGGATAGAAATTTTTCACATTCCACTGTCAAGAGATATGTCTTATTTAAATTAAAGAAAGAAAGTATAATCTTAAAACAGAACATTAAAATTTGTCTGGATAATTTCCTTCCAGTTTACATTGTAATAATTATAATAAACAATTTAAGATCAAAGGTGTGTAATTTTTTTAATAAAAATATATGTAAAGCAATATTTAATTTATTACCTTCTCATGCATTCCAGAACACGAGGCATTTCTTTGTCATCCAAATTAAAATCATTTATAAGTACCATTGCTTGTTCCAATGTAACAGACATAGAAGTTCGATCTTTAGCACTCTTGCAGCTTGTAAATCGGATGCCACCCAGATATTTACAAATCTAAAATATGAACATTCTTTAGAATAAGTATTTAAAACTACAGTAAATAAGTTAAAAGAAAAATAAACATAATTCAAATGTCAAATAAGACATGGAAAGTAACATATAACTTGAAACATTCCTTCTGCAATTCTACATCAATATCAAATTATTAAAACTACACGAAATTATTAAAACTTCTGATGAACGACTGAGGCAAGAAAGCCTCCTCATTGATTTTGTGTCTCATACACTTATTGATAAAGCTAAAATTAAAAATCAGCCTGCAAATTATAATATAGTGATTTCAGTTTTAAAAAAATTACTACACAATGCATAAATAAACCGCATAATCTAAAATAACAATGTTACACTCAAAGAAAAATATCAATACATTCTTCATTTTCAAAAATTTCCAATTAAGTTAATTATTTTTACTTAGCCATGGTCTGACAACAATTATGCAAATGATAATAAAACTAATAGGGATATCTATAAAAGGGAAAAATAATAAAGAAATTTATTAAAGATCAAATTTTTAAGCATGGAATTTTTATTACGACAGTGTATGTATATTTAAAATATCTATACATTACCTACAATATAATCTGAAGTCTAAATTTAGTTACAAAAATTTTTAAAATATGACAGAGAAAAAAATTAGAAAGTTAGTCAAGAGATTATTAATGAATGAGTAGATAATAAATATTAGACAAACATAAGATGAATTTATATGACAAAATGCAAGAAATACCTCTGAAGAAAGACGTAAAATATCTACATTTTTACTTCTTTTGGCGAAAATTTGGGATTGTAATTGCTCTAACAAATCTGCAATGTGATTTTCAGCATAGTGGAAACCTGAAACAAAAATTGAAGAACATAAAATTTGAATTTCAGTTAAAATTTATCAAATACAACCAAACAATAAATATTATCAAATTAAATTTTTATTGGCTAACTCAAAAGTGTATCATAATTAAATGTAAAAAAGTAGCATAAAATATTGCAGCAACAAACGAGAAGAAAAATCAATTTTAGTAAATATTATGTCAGATTTAAAGAATAAAATCAATGCAACTTGTAAAAATTTATCAATTACAATAAATTATACGAAAAAAATCTTTTATGCACAACACCACCATATACCAAAAAATAAAATAATTCCGTAAGCAAGCTTTTAAACATATCACAATTTCATTTAACCCTTTTTTTTATTTACTTTCATTATTTAAATAATATTCCAGAGTACCCTCAAACCTTTATTTTTTCAGCATCCCATTCATTAGCTTTATTTTTGAGTACTCCATGACGCTAACGATATCTAAAAAAACACATTCTTATTAATTTAATTAACCATTTGGCCTATGGAAAGTAAACATTCTTTTCTCTTGTTTTAAACGGCAAATATCCAGAATCCTATAAAGATCAGACAAAAAGATGTTAATTTGTAAAAAAAGAAACAAATATTATCTTCATACAAAGTGTCCACTCCAATCGTGGCTTAACAGATATTTATAAAACGTTAAAGGTGTATAGTTTCAATTAAAAAATGTCTTGAATGATATCAAAAATCGTATTTCCTGCTGAGTTCAATGCATTCTTAAGAAAAATTACGTAGTCTAGCTTATTTAACAGTCGTTAGGTTCATTTGGTAATATTTAGTAAAATATTCTTGCTCTATGTGACTTAAACTGATAAAATTCCGAAGATTTGGATACGACTATTTTAGACCACCTCAATGGTCACCTCGAGGAAAATCCGCGAATAAATGGGTTGCATTTACTTGGAACATCCTTTGATTGATTTCAAATAACGAAATTCAAAGCCTCATAATAAAACCTATTGTAGCAAAAAACAAGACTTTTAAAAAGAAATATTTGAGTGCAAGAATATTTTAATAAGATTTGATAATAAAGAGAATGAGTAATTAAAATTCAGAAATCGTATCTTTTTCAATAGTCCCTATAATTACTCAAAAAGCATATTTCTCTACATCAATTAAAACGTTTTTATTACACTGCTCAAAACAATTAAGGGAGCAAGCAAAAAAATCAAGAAAACCGTGTGAGACAGCCACTTATTAGCATGCAATGGGTAATACAAGCGTATCCATGCGCAATACAGAGAAAAAAATAAAACAATGTGGAATTAAGCTTTAATTCTTTGAAAATATGGAAAAAACATGAAAAGATGATTTAGGGCAATAATTTGGTTACATGTAAACGATAAAAAAAGCTCTGAATAGACATGATGCATGAGTTTTAATAGGGCGCTTGGTCTCCTCGAACAGCTAAGACTGCTGCACACCTGTTTGCCATGGATGCGATGAGGTTATCGATCAGACTTTGGGGAATACTGTTCCATTCCTCAATAATTGCAATCTCCAAGTCTTGGACAGTCACAGACGGTGGCATGGGGTCAACAGAATGCAGACCATTGGCCTACGTGCATAGAGCCCTCCCTCATGACGCCTATTACGCACTGTTTGGCTGGACACCTTTCGTCCTGTTGCCAAGAACAACTGTCTTTGCAGCTGAGTAGAATTCTCTGTTCTGTTTCAACGAGCTGTTAACCGTATATACCGGTCATCAGTTGCTGTAGTGGCGCGTGGCCGACCTTGCCCTGGTCGACGTCTAACATTTCCTGTTTCTTGGAATCGATTCCACAGACTTGCAACAACACTTCTGGCGACTCCAACAGCGCCCGCGACACTCCGTTGTGTTTGGCCTGATTCCAGTCGGCCTATGACACGCCATGCCATGGATTCCGGTAAATCACGTTGTTCAGACATTCTCATAAGCTTGTCTCAAAAACAGAAGGACTGCGCAATCAAATTTCACAGTTACGGCAATAAAACAGACGTTTCTGCAACATCCCGATTTCTGGCTTTATCTCCTTGTTCTGGTTTTTGACGTCATGAACTTTGATTTGCATATAAAGTTTTCTTCTTCCGTTTCCTGGCAGGCTGTAATTTATGGATGATTCATTTTATGTTACTTATTGGTAGACATCTTTGCGTAATTCTGTTAAAACCCTGTGCTCCCCTAATTGTTTTGAGCAGTGTAGTTGGAAGTAAATGTTGACCTCTAATAGCATAGGTATTAGTTATAAGATCACAATTATTATTTTAATAAGTATTTTAGTTTCTATGTGTGAAATCAGCATAGGAACATAAGAATCTGTGCAGCTCAAAAATTAAAGTGAAGCCTGAAGTCATTGACCCTTGCTATTTATTCATTCTTCAGTTTTTATTCACATACAGATAAATCAGTCAATTTAAACATTAAAAATAACCTATCTCAAATGCTAGGTGCCTAACAAAAGTTCAGATTTCGCATCAGATACCAATGCAGACCAAGTTTTCCAAAACCAGATTATCATACACAAAACATATATTTAAAATTCTTCCTCTAGTTTCAGAAAGAAAGAAATCATTAAGAAATTTTAAAAAATTCTTTACCATGGCCTTTTTGAGCTTTTGCTGTTCTTTGAAACCGTGAAAAATGTTCTTTCAGTAAGCTCAGACTATCTTGGTTTATTTTATCTTGTAAAGATGTATCTCCAAATCTAAAACAATAGCAATAATATTTGCAGGTTAAAATTTTACTAGATAAAAATTAATAAATCAACTAAAACTTGAAAAATAAGTAATCTGAAATTAATTGCCTCAAGATAAAGTTTCTTTTTTAAAAAATCAATAGAATTGGCTCATTTTACGCATACTGATTTCATCCAAAAATAAATGAATTATAATTTATACGAAATTTTTATTGTAAGCTAAACAACATATTGTACACTCTTGTTTTATTTTATATAAATTTTTAAAACATCACTTCAACATGTTTTGTTATTTTCTTTAGATACCTATTGGATGATGCTTTGAAAATTATAGAAAAAGTTTCTTTCGCGAGCAATTTAAAACATCATGAATTAAAAATTCCCTTAGAATACTTAGAACATTTTTTTTATACAAAAGATAAAGTTTACATTATTTTTTGACATACGGAGAAAAAAAATCACCTTGCATTTGCATCTAAATGCCAAATTTCGTTTGCACGTAAATCTTAATTTAAGTTTCATTAATACCAAATTTAAAAAGTAAAAAAAAGTTTATTTAATAAAACTCAAACTGTTAAATGAAATGGAACAAAAATTTATTAATTTGGGGTAATAATTCTGAAGTATTAAAGCAGTGAATGGGATATGCTTTCAATGTGATGAACCTTTTCAAATATTAAATATAATCTACGAATATCATTATAAACTATAACAGAGACATTATCAAAAGAAATTTTCAAACAACCTTGTGATGACTTTTTCTCAGTTAATCATTCTCTGGGATTCAATAGTAAAAACATTTAGAAATTAAAAAAAGAAAGAAAGCTTCACAGTGTAAAGAGCAATAGTGTCAAATGCAAACAGGGATTTAAGATAATTCCTTCTTAAACTAATAATCAGCAAAGCACCATGATGGTCATAAAAATTTTAATTTTGAATTTATTAAATTAATTCAACATTCTTTCACAATATGACATCCTAAAGTAGTTTCAAATATGAAAAGAGGTAGAAACTAATGAAATTCAAGTAATGAATTCATAATATTATGCCCTCTTGGAAATTTAAAATTATATTCGTAAGCTTCATTCTTGCTTAAACATTCATTTCCCCTTTATTCCCTTTTTAATTTAAGTAGAACCCATAATATTAATCTTAAGATAGAATATGGAAACACTCACACAGGAAAGTAAGCAATTCACCATGGAAATTTAAGTTCAGGCATGGGAATAATGCTTATTTTATAAAATATCAATTTTAAAAACTAAAGGAAAATGAATTCAGTTTTTTTTAATTTTATAATTTTTAACACAATTTGTTTTAATGAAAAAGTTCATTCATTTTCAACTTCATTATTTTAATGACATTACTGCTAATTATAAAATAATACAGCATTGTTAAAACATAGATGATTTTTAATGCAGATATTAAAAGAGCATGCACTGCTTAATGCCAAAAAATTATTGGGGATATAAAAAATTACAAAACAAAATTAAATTTTGAAATTACTTCTCTGCAAGAGTTGCTTGTTCATTGATTCCAATGTTAAAGAAGACTGAACTAACAGTGAAACGATATCCATTATGACAATCAGCTGGTAATAAAGCAATGACTGATGGAGGTGCAGGAATGAATACACGCAAAAACAATCTGAAAAGGAAAAAACGAAAATATTCAAAACTATGCAAATGTATCATAATTCGAATAAAATAGCAAACTCTTAATAATTAGATTTATTAGTTCATACATTCAATATATATATTCTCAATTGGTACTGCTAAAGAAATTCCCCCCTTAGCAATAGAATATATACCAAACACAGAAAAGTAAAAATCATAATTGAATGAGAAAATAATCCAACAAATTTCATGAGCAATAAAAAATATATAAATAATAGAAAGACACCCAGAATTATATATATATATATATATAAGATCGAATAAAATAAGGCAAGACTCTTCACTTCATTAAAAAAAATTTCCTAGAAATCTGCAAAGCGACTAATTCCTTCTTTAAATAATATAGTATAATAATATCAGCCTATATAACTATATATTTATCAATAAAGTTTCAGTTTGTAGCTTTCTTAGTTAAATTTTAGATTACTAAGAATATCTATTTAGTAAGATATTTATTTAAAATTAGAACAGCTAAAAAATTCCTCTTTAAAGTCTTCAACACTATTCAGTTTATTTGCAAATTAACATTTTTACAACTGCATTCATAATAATATAGAGAAATATAATGTGGAAAATTCTTCAAAAAATAAAAGTACTTTGACTGATAACAACCTTTAAATATGAAAATAGATAAAACCAAAGTAGATTTAACTAAAGAAACTTCTAAGCAGTTTTGAAATATCTTTTATTCTATTCTCTCATTCGAATAATTCATAAATAAAATATCAATTAGTAAGTTTTAAACAATCCTGTTAGCTATAAATGAGTGAAGAAATTTTGGGTTATGGGTACCGTCAAGCAGACTTGAATCAATGTTTTCAATAAAAAAAAATCACATATAATACATTAACAACTTTTAAGAACAGAGGTTAACAAACAGAAACTGAATTTAAAAAAATCCTAAATTTGTTAGCAATCAATTTCAAAAGCAATTTCAATGCTTAAATTTATATTACAATAATATATTTTTGAGCATTTTTAAATACATAAATTTAAAAACAGTAGCATAATATTCAAAAAATATTAATAATATATCAAAATCAAATAACTTACCTACTACCTTCAATACGGGGCTGTGGATTGCAAGAGGCAGAAGAAGGTTCTAGCCAAAACAGAACTCTACGAAGGTCATCGATTCCAACTACCATATCTTCAAGAGCACCCATCTCATCACCATAGCAACTAAGAAGTCCTTCAAAATGACAAAGCACTCCCACAGTACGCAGCATATGAATGAACATTGAATCCGGATTGCGACACCATAATCTAGTCATCAGGCCTGTCACTAAACTCGTTAACTAAAGAGATATAAATAAATCTCAAATCACTTAAAGAATGGATTAAGAGTAAAGTATTTAATAAACTGGAAGATTTCTAGTACTATTTAAAATAACCTGGTCATAAAAAAAAGAAGACTGGCATTCGATCAATCAGTTAATATAAGTTTTGCAATTGCTACAGAACAGTAGGTCTCCTTTACGAAACACTATGCTGAATGCAATTCATAGTATTTGAGAGAATATAGATATTTTATATATAACGTACATACGGCTAAAATAGACAAAATTGGAAGAGAAACAAGTTACTGGTTCTTGTTTTTTTTTAATATCTCTGTGATACAAAAAAAATGTACATACTGATGCATATTTTATATACTGAAGATATATCGATATAAGCATTTCTTTCCGTTTAAAAATGACAAACACATATAAAGTGTTTTCTTCTTCTTTTTCTTTTGATTTGGTTACTTTTAGCAGTATACTAACAATATGCATCTGATAAAGTATTTCCAATCTAAACACAATTTTTCTATGTTAATGCAACCTAATCTACAGTTTTTATTCACATAAATCACAAAAGCGTTAAATACTACTAATGGTCATGTTTTAAATTGCAATGATAGAGGCGAATAAACAAGCTTTTTGTTTCTTCACTTATATCAACTAAAGAAAGAGCGTACTCTTACATTAAGTATGTTCGCAATTTTAAGCCAGCTTCTGTTTCTTAGGGCATGTTTTCTTACTCGATGTCCAAATAGAAGAAATAATTAAATGAGAAACAAATTTGCACAATGATTGAAAAGATTACTATTTTTTGAAAAAAGAAATTCAAAAATACACCTATCAAAACTTTACAAGACTTCTAAATGCAGACCAGAAACCCCTTAAAATAACATTGAAAGACGGAAGAGTTTGTGAAGGCAGTAAATAATTCCAAAAAATTTTAAATAATCGCAAAGAAATAAAGAGAAAATAACGATTTTAAGCTCATTAAATTCGAAAGTTTTCATGCCTTCGAACCAATTTTAATCTTCCTTTGTATAAGCAACTATTCTTTTCAGTGAATTTTACAGTTTAAAACAATAACAATGTGTTTTTCAAATCAATGTTTCAACTTGCTGAAAAAAAGACCAGAAGCTTGCTGTTAGGATCCTGGTATGAGAAACATGTGATTCAGGTTTCAAAATCCAATCCAAAGATCTGCCATATATATGGATTTGCGCAAGTTAAATTTGACATCAAGGTTAAAACATCTTTCTAATACTCTGGTAAGAGAATTAGAAGTTCAGACATCTGATTATTATTCAAATTTAATAGCTGATTATTATTCAAAATTAAACTCTATCTCAAAATAATTTTGGTATTGCTTCAAAATGGGGTATTAATAAAACTAAGTTAAACAAAATCACTTTAAGGTCATAATACTATTTTCGTATTAGCATTTTCTTTATTTCTATATACTTGCTTATTAGCTCACATCTCTTCTATTGGAATGCAGTCCGTTAGCTGACAAAAACGGGCCTAATTTACACAACAACGAGGCTTAATTCATACAATAGTAAATAGAACACAGTAAATTAATGTAGAAAATGCTGGGTTCGAATAAACTTGGAAAAACATAACATACAAAACAATTTACTCTAAAATATAGCAATTAAGCGAGTAAGCAAAATTTCCACCAAATAAATTAATTTTAAATATTGTATTAGGCTGAAATTATACTGTAAATAATCCATTGTGTGCTTCACTGTTTTGTCTCTATTCATTAATTCTATGAGTACAATAAAAAAGAGAGAATCCTGCCTACTCTATTTTACTTTATTTTAATTATTTATTTTTGAAAAAGCAGGACACAGAAAACTGATTCATTAGCTCTGAGAAATATACAGGCTCTTTTAACTACATTTTTTGCACTCTCCAGCAGTACTGCTTTTTGCAGTTATACAACTGGCCATTGAACTCTGGTTATTTAATATTAAATGCACAAAACTTATATAACAAAATCTCAACTCAAACATCACTATATAAAAATTTAGAAATATAAATAGATTCAAAATTATTGCATTTAAAGGATAAATCTGGAACTTTCTGGGCTTTATATACTTACTAAAATATTTAAGAATTATTGTGTCCAATAAATCAATTATGAATATTTTTGGAAATAAGCACAAAAATCTATGTCTTCAAAAATTGGCTTTAATTGATTAAAAGGTTGGTTTGAAATTGAATGGTGATTTACAGGGAACAAAGTTCATAATTCTCAAACAAGATTAGGCAACAAAAATGTCATGTAAGTTAAAATTCCAAAGTTAAAAAAATCGCATGAGATTCAACTTGGAAATACAGCATTGATAATAGGATTAGTTAAAAGTTTTAGTACTAAATGTCAATGTTCACGATTTCCACCTTTGTTTCAATCTATAAGTTTGAACAATGGATGAACATGTATAATAATGAAACTCCTCTTGTTACTTACACATAGTTAACTCATCTTATTTTAGGTCTAACAATGTATTATTCTATTTTTAGGTAATAAAATAAATCCCATGCATCATAATAAATTATCACTTATTTCACTTTTCAATAATACCAGTATAAGGAAGATGTCACAATAATGAACCAAAATGTTTATCAACCATTATAAGGAAAGTAGTTAAAAACCATAGCACCAAACAGACAATTGTACATTTAATATAATTTTTTCTATTTAATTATAAGAAAATTACAATATTGAATAATATCAAAAACAATTTTGATTAAAAAAATTATATTTTTATTTATCCTATGTATAGTACAGGCAGAAATTAATAAAACCAATAGTAAATATTAACTATCATAAACTTTGCATAACTTGAATATACCAACTACCAAGAAAATGGTACATAGAGGGTTGGCAACTTTAATGAACATTCCCTAATAATGAAATCTTGTGAATAAAGTTTCATTTCTCTGGGTGAAAATTAATTTTGTCATTAATGTATAATTTTATACAAATATATTTTAACATGTATAAATAATATATATAAATAAGAAAAAATTTTAATATATATAAATAAGAAAAAAACTAAATGTAACAACACAATAATTAAGTACATTAATAAAGATATTACATAAAGTAATAATTAACTAAAGCAAAAAGTAGTCAAGACATAAAACTCACAGATTGTGAAAAAACAATATCCCTTCTATGCCTGACTTTCTGGCTCAAAGGCAAACATTTTGTAGATTCCTACGGGAAAATACATTTGAATTGAAAGCTTAATTAGTTTTGGTCAAAATATTCATTTTATAAAATATCAACAATTTAAAAAATATTACAACTATAAGAGATTATTGCATGAAAATCAAAACAGAAAAATAGTGTGTTAAAATGTTTTCATAACTATGAAGAAATCATTACCAACCACATAGTACAAGTGTTACATTTCTGTAATACAAATTTCATCGAATTTTCTTCTTATAA
>JAOUZG010053000.1:469786-489009 GCA_026289955.1 Argiope argentata
ATATATATATATATATATATATATATATATATATATATATATATATTACCGCAACCCTCTAAGAAGATGTTAATATTGCAGAAATGTTTAAACCAACTTATATTGCTTTACTATCTCACTTTACACTTTGGGCTTATAATTAAAAGACAAATGTCATCTTTTTCTTGTTTTGACAATTGAATAATATTCTGAGAATAGTTTTAATTCGTTCAATAGAAATAAAAAATATTTTTAATTTAAATTAATACATTTTCTATATTTTGGCGCTTTGTATATACTATTAGGATCCTCTAAAGGAAGGAAGAAAATAACAAAATTTTTTGTCACTATACCAGAGAAAAGCTTTGAATACATGAGAAATATTATGATGGAAAAACAACTAATAAAGCTCTTTGATATCTTCTGCTCCACAATGAAGTTTAGGTCATAAAAAGAGACACAATTTAATGTTTTAAATTAATTTTTAAAAACCTTTCTTAATTAAAAAAAACATTTTAAAATTTTACATAATTTGCTTTTAAGTTTTCAATTTTGTAAGAATAATAAAACCTGGGTCACTGCACCAAAGAATTGCAGCAATCGATACATATACATAGCAAAAATTTATTTAGGTCCAAGAAATATAGGAAGATTTTTTTGTGTGTGATCGTGTTTATAGGTTTTTTTTTGTTTGTTGCTACATTACAAAAGCAAACTTTAAAACTAGAATATCATTTGATAGCAAACAATGCAGAAAGGAAATATAAAAAAGTAAATAAATCATAGAACTTCAGCTATTAAAATACCTTTAGTACTTAGTTTTATATCACTGAATTTTTTAATGATATTTTAGTGCTTTTTCTGACCTAATCAGGAACATAAATATGAGTGGAGTGGAACTTTTTCAACAAATTTTTTCTATTACTTGAAGATGTGCATATAATCTGCCTTTTGAAAGAAGAAAAAGCAGGATGTATATGCAGAACCAATCATCTATGCATAAAAAATAATATGCTGAACTTATTTTAAGAAAAATAAAAACTCTAGCTAAAAGATAAAAATAAACAGAGTCAATGTTATTCACAAACTGAATGTTCCAAATGACTATGGTCAAGATTGATTTACTTGACTTGTAAAATTTGATAAAAGATTCTTTAAATGGAAATTAAAAACTTTTTTTCAGCATCAAAAATATTTCCAAGTTTTAATATTAAACAACAATGGCTAATAAAACTTAAAAATAACCCCCTCCATTCAACTGTCAGCTGAATACATTGTTAGCTATGAGCACGTTGAAATGTAACAAATTAGAGGATCACATGTAGGCAATTTTCAATATATTTCACCAATTTTATAGTAATATAACAATGAAAACAAAGCTTTCATCTGCAATGAGTGTTTTTTTTTTGTTAAAAATGTAAATCAGTAAAATTCTAGTTTTCTTACAAATCAGACATCTAAGTATCATTTGGTGAGAATAAAGACAAAAATGCCATGCAAAATATTTGAATATATGAAGTATTTTCTTAGGAAAAAAAAGCTCTTTATTTTTTTTTTAACTTTCTACGTATATGCCTCACATTCTTCGCAAATGAATAATATTTTGTCAAGGAGCTGAGTATTGAAATATGTTATAAAGAAAGAAATATAATTGAAATTATTTGTATTTTTACACAAAATAAATTAAAGGAGTATTTCAAACCAAAAAAAATGTAATTGATATTTATTAGACTTAAATGATATTTTTTCTCGCGATATACATCAAATCATACTAATTTAATGGCAAGGCAATGCATGAAGATAATGCTGAAGATCAGAAACTAAAAATTGCGCCCTGAAGTAGTGTTGCATATTTCTATCCACTTTCGAAGGACGTGCGATAAAATAAATATTTTTACTCATAAAAAGTTAACAGTTAATGGTTCTATAAACACATAGAAAACTTTAAAATTTTAAAAGTTAATGAAAAATAGTGGATGTTTGTCAATTTTTATGATTTTAAAGCTTCAGTTGAAGTGTAGGAAATATAGGCAGTAAAAGAAGCAGATGTCCTTTTTTTTTTGTAATTTCAATTCTCATCAATAGAAAATGTATTCAAAGTATAGTGCCATGAATATTTTTTTAATATAATTTCTTCATGCCTTCTCTAATATACATACCTAAAGAAATAATTTTTTTTTTTAAAACCTTTCGAGAATTTCAATAAAATTATTACTTTAACATTTATTATCACTTGAAACAAAAATATGAACATCATAATCACTCATATTTCAAAGTGCATTCATTTATACTTATTTGGAAAGATTATTAACAAGTCTATTCACACAAGAGAATTTTAAGAAACTAGATAAGCACATATGGTAGTAAATGGTGCTAATCCGATCAGAATTATTAACTTATAATTCAAATTTCGAAAAATGTTACAATCTGAAAGATTTCAGACCTTATTTATAAAAAGCTTAAAAAAATTTATTTATACAATATTTAAAAGAATAAAACTACTTAACACAAGGCATTTTAAAGTTTCACTATAACTTTCAGAGATTCATATTTTATTTATAAATTTAACTGAACTTTGATGTAAAAAAAACCTTGAAAATACGCACAATGAAGGCTAAAGAAAAAATATATAACAGAGTGAATTTTCGAACAAAATTTTCTACATACCTTTCAAAAATACTATATAACATTAAATTCCAATTCTTCATTTTTTGATATGAAACACAGATAATAAACGAAATATAGGAAAAATTATCAAATGATGGTACAACATGTGTGCTTACTTTTAGGGACACAATACTATAAGTCAATTTAGCTGTTTTCTTTAAGCACTGAATAGCCTGACGCAACTTTTTAATGCTGGGCATCAATTCATCAGTCCAACTGCACAACTTATCTAGGCTTTCTGCAGGCTCCACAGGACTTTCTTCTTTATTTTCCGCAATAAAAGATTGCACTTTACTAGCCATACACATTATGCTAGCTTTGATGTTTAAATGGGTCAAATCCTGAAAATAAATTATGTAAATTTAAACAGATTCAAAAATATCTTTAATTTTAGTTTAACATTTAAAGTTAAAATACAAAAAAAAATTGTAGTTAGTAATAAAAATAAAACAGGAAATAATGTTTTTAGTAAAAAAAATGTGAAAGAAACCCATTAAAATTGTCTAAATTATGAAATAATGAAATTTGAGGAAGAAAAAAAGAATACTATGAGCACATTTAATGATATCAAGCATACTTTCAATAACATAAATTCAAAGCATATTTGTCTTCAACTATGTGTGTATGCTACACCAATCTTTTGAATTAGTAATTACATCTCAGAGCTGCCCAAAATATGAATTAGATATTTAAAGAAATAATCTTTGGAAATTCTCGTGTATTTATGCATGAATAAGTTCATTTTAAATTGCAACATTTGAATTTCAATATTTTTTTCAAAAAGAATATTAAAAATAAAGAGATGACATACAGATATCTGCATGTGCTTGTAATTTACCACTAATTATATTTCAACACTCATAACAAAAATAAAAAAAATCTTAAACAACAAATTATGCGAAAATTCTCAATTGTAAACTTTCAATGCATATGAATTTAAAATTTTTGTGGAGATATTGTAATCTTTCAATAAAATTAAGTTTAATCTAATCATAATTTTAGTTGAAAAATTCTACCAGTTTGAACAAAAATCTAATACATTTTCAGAGGAAACACACAAAATATTTTCTTTTAAACAATTTGTTTAGTTGATACTTTCTATAATTATGCAAACAAAACAGATATTAACACTATGATTAGTTTTTGTCAGTTTTACAAATATGAAAAACATAATTTGAAGAAATAATCATGCAGTTCTTTAACGATTTTTATTTTTCATACTTTCAAGAAAAAAGCCCAATTTGTATAAATTGCCAAGATTTCTTTGGCCATATTAGGGCAATGGCAGTATGTTGATTGAATAGGATGGTGCAAAGCAGGAAACAGAGCTCTTGAAAAAGCATTCTGAATTTAAATAGTTTCAAAAAATAATTTGCTGATACAGCAGCTTGGTTTAATGGAAATTTTTTTTTTATATTTACATTCAATATTCAGTTTTAAATCAGAGTGTGAAATCACCTTGTAAATCTTTATATTCAATATTCAGTTTTAAATCAGAGTGTGAAACATTCCTTGTAAATTTTAAAATAATTAAATCTTAAATTAAGATATAAACTATGCTAAAATTTCATAAAAATGTAAGCATCATCAAAAGTAATTATCATTTTTTTATAAAAATTTGGTAAGCCACTTTAGAGACAGATAACATTTTTACTAAGAGTCATGGTCCCTACTTTATTTTTTACAGTTAACTATTTTAGGATGAGCAGGATATTATGATTATGGAATAGCTTCTTGCACTTTCTACAAAAATATGATGCAATAATCCATTTGGATTTTTCATCCAGGTGTGCCAGCGTTTCCATTCACCAATTGGTAATCAAAACAGATTTTTTATAAAAGATAAATATTTCTAAAAAGGATAGTGAAACACACACGCACACAAACACAAAATCCAAACAGAACATCTATATATACTATTACCAAAAAGACACATTTTCATGACTTAAATGTCATAATGTTTTTAAACAGCTCAAAATACAAGAAAACTTCAAAGTAGATATGTTTGGATTCAAGAATTTCCCTAATTTCAATTACCCTGAAAAATTTTTTTGATGTGTTATATTGTAGAAACTGGGAAATCATAGGAGGGGGGGTGAGGTTTTGAATGATTTTTATAACTTTTTGAACCGAAATATTCTGCAAGCTCACATATATTCTTCAACCTCTTATATTGAAACAAAAATAAAAGAAACACGTGAATACCTATTATATGAGTCTTCAAAGCATTTTTTTTTTCTTTCTTTAAATAATTCCCTTCCCAAATTCGAAAGTAAATCTTGAAAATGATTAAATAGTACAAAAACCATTTCATCTACTTTCTTCTAGGGATAAACTTTCGTTAAAAAAATTTTCATCCAAAAAATATATTTACACATACCTATGGCAATTTAAAAATTAAGTTTTAATTAATTACAAAAATTAATTAAATTAAGCAAATTAAGTTTTTTAAGTTCATATCATTGCTTAAAAGCTAACACCTATTTTGTTTTCCCAATGTGACTTCAAAAAACTATTACAAATGTAAACTTCTTTAAAAACTGGCAAAATTGTTTCATACAAAACCAAACAAACAATGAAGAAAAGATAGAAAATGACAGCCATAAATTAAAAATTACAAAAGCGTTGCAATTGCATTAAGAAATGAAAATGAACTTTTCATTGAGGAAAAGGATAGGACGGAAATGGACAAGTGGATAAACCTTCATAAGATATGTTACAGTTATATAATTATGAATGAAAAAACCAGGAAATATTTAAATATCAAGATTAAATTAATGTAATTACAATTGTTATATTTAAAGCAATAACAGAAATATAGTTTTTAAAAAATCATATACATGTAAAAAATATTTAAAGTAACAAAAAAACCCCGTTTGTATTATATTAACTTTAATTAACTAACAAAAATGAAATGAAAATTGCAATAAAATGAGAAACATTTTATGTACAACAGTAACTACACAATTCAGTTGAATTTTTGTTTGAACTAATTTAATATTAACATAAATGCAACTTACTAGAGGTTCGATTTCTTCCAAAATATTTATAGGATTTGAAGTTTCAATGGTATTTTGTGAGCCGGGAAACTTGCTTTTTTCAGACATTTCATCACTTTTGGAAGAAGTAGTGTTATCAGTAATAGAACTAACTTTCTTTTCCGATTTCGTCTCAATAGTATCTTCCTTTGCGTTTCCATTTCGTGAATCTTTTGAAGGAGACTGAGAAGAATCCTTATTTAATAGCTCCTGCTGTGATACAGAAGAATCAACATTATTGTTTGAAATGGTAGTGCTAAGAATTACACTAGAACTTGATGCGCCTGGTCGCAAAGTATCCCACACTGTAAGAATTTCTTCCACCAAATGAGGAGCACAAACTCTTGTCAACTGATCCCCCTAGCAGAAATAAAAGTAAGAATTTATCATTAAAATAATAATCCAAATGATATCGATAGGAAGAAGGAAAGCCCTAAAAAAAGTATAATGTTCTTTCACTAATCGAGAAATAATTTAACTATTTTAAAATGTTTACATTTTATTTTAAGATCAAATTTGAGATCATTATTACAGTTGTTCAGGTCATCTACTCAAAACTATCGATTTAGATTATAAAGTATTAATATTACATTAAAAAGGTCGAAACAACTAAGATTATTATAATTCAGAAGAAGTAAGTGCCGTACCTTACTACTAAGAGAATTGAGAACTGCTTGGATATTTGGTTTAGATTTTTGATCACATAATGCAATAATCTTTTGAAGATCTGACTCTATTTCCTCCTGAAGTTGCTCTATTCTCATGATAGCTTCAGCGGAACGGGAGATTGGATCGGGGCCCAAAATCGCACAGCTATTATCACCACTACATTTAAAATATGAACAAATTTCTTATTATATACTTCAATAAATAAATTCACATATTAAATACAAAGTATTGAAATAATGAATTTACCTGAATAAAGGATAATAACTTTTCAGCTGATTCAGTAACCGTAACAAACCTCCTTGGCGAAATTTACGTGAATATGCAGAAAATGCTCCAACAGTAATGATGTCATACACACCAGCTGGTTAAAACAAACAAATAAAAAAAAGTCCATAATGAATCTCAAAAGCTCTAAATACCAATAACCTTTTTAACAAATTTACTTTTACAAAAAATCTTACTTTTGCGTGTAGTAACATTCTGAACCCACATTCTCTGAACATGAAGATTTACTGGCACAAATTCAAAATTTGTATCTTTCTTCTTGTTAGAAGGTTTAAATGATGATCCTTTTTGTTTTAATAAAAAATCCACCACTTCAGTATAATGATTAATGAGACGAAGATGGCCATCAGTTGCAGCTAAATATTTTTGCTGCCATTCCATTGGAAGCTAAAAGGACAAATCATCTTTCTAAATATCTTTATAGAAAATATATTCGAATTTTTATTGAAAAGTCGGTATGGTTATGGCTTATACACTAGACATTCAAAATGTTTTATTTATATACACAATTACTTAAATTACATATATCAACTGAAATGTAAAATAATTTTAAAGAAATAAAAATATGCATTACTTGATTCAACTCAAAAACAACTTCCATCAGCTTCTTCTCTTCGTTGATCCATAAGTCTCTGTAATATTAAAACATAAAAGCGGTTAAAGAAAATTTGAGAAAAAATAATTTCAAAAGCTTATTAATAATGTCAATAATTTGGAACATGACAAATAGATACACCAAGGTCTAATATAAAAATTGAATAACAATCTGAAATTATAATGGAAGCATAAAAAGAATTTTTTTCCGGCAATCAACATTAAAATGGAAAATTATCAATTGGTCATGAAATATCCCATTACTAAAATCAGGCAAATATAGGTATTATTATAATTATATAAATATATATATATTAAGGCAATATATGCGTTTATCTCTTTATGCATATATACAATTGTTTTAAGGATAAATAAGGATACAATGCAAGATTGTTTTGTTTCATGATGATAAACTTTCATCAGTAAAATTATAACAGTCGAAATCAAAACCAGCAAAAATTAAGAGCAGAACAAAAATATACAAATTAGTTATTATCATTCTAAACTTAGTAAATTAAAATAATACTGTACTTTATAATCTGAGCAAATTATTTTAAATTTTTATATCAGCTTTAATTTAATTATAAAGATATATTAATCAATGAGACTAAATCTGAATGATAAAAATTATGTTGTCTGAGTATTATGCATAAAATCAATAATTTGAAGCTAATGAATGTTTTACTTTTAATTATTAGTCATAATATTAAATCTACATTTTAGATTTTAGAAGTGTATATAACAAAATAAAATCTTCTCTTTTGTAAACAAAAATTTGATTGTGAAATATTTTTAACTTCAGAAATATTTTTATTTTAATTTGAACAAATCTGTACAATTTTCATATAAATATTTGGATTTTCCTCTTATTTAAATATACTTATTATAATGCTAAAAACAAAGTCACTAACAAAAAGACCTTAATCGTTCTTTTTAATAAAACATAAAATATGCTATTTTTTTATGTCACTAACAAAAAGACCTTAATCGTTCTTTTTAATAAAACATAAAATATGCTATTTTTTTATTTAAAAGTGATAAACATTCTGAAGACTGAGGAATATTATTAACAAAAATAACATAGAATTTCAAGCGGTAAAACACTAAATACTTAAGTATACAGATTTAAAACTTTCAGACATCTTGAAAGTTTTGAAATACAATTACAGATTATCAGATATTTGTGCTATAAGACACAAAATAATATATTTAAAAGATATTTCAAATATTACATACAGCAGCATACAAGGTACCGTGACTGATAACTTGCTTTCAGACATTATTTCATGAACATGCAATTCAGCACCAAGTCCAGTGTGAAAGCGATATGTCTGAGTCACAAAATTATTAGATAAAGTTTTTAATAATCCTAGCACTGGAATTCCAAGTTGCGATGTGAGCTTAGTAGGCAAAGAGTAACTTCTTGGTCGTTCTACCTAAAGAATAAAAAATAACAGTTATAAAAAAGTTAATATTATTTTCCAATATATTTAAAAAACAAAACAAAAATTTGATTGATTCTAAATTTAATAAAAGGCATGTTTATCAAAAATCAAATATTTACCTTAGACCACAGTGACTCTTCTTCTGCTAATAATAGCCAGGCATTTCTTTGCTTTGTATTAGTCATTTCTCGAGCAGATATAGATATAAATCCTACACTTGCGCAAGAAGGTGAACTGCAGGAGGATAATAATAAAAAAATAATAGCAATGAGATTTTAAAAAAATTTATTACTTTCACATTTTAAAATAAAAATTGTTCTGTTATTTTAATAGAAAATGTTTTCAGCTTTGGTTTCTACATTAAAAAATTCAGAAAAAGAAATTATGGTCTTTGGAATTTATACTTTCTTTTAGTATTTTAATAATAACCTTAAATTACAAAGAGCACTAAACTGTCTTATATCAGGTACTGAATATGCTACAAATATCAAAATATTGATACTTTAGAAAGTGAAAAGCTAAGCCCAGAATTTAGATTTCTGAGATTTAAAAAAATGTAATGGATTAGTGAAGAAAAGGTGCAGGGTAGGATGAATGTACTTTTCGTGTCCGTCACAGTCTTTCCTGAAGAAATAACCGAACATACTGGGAAAGGGAGAAGAGAATAAAAATGAAGACGCTATACAGGCCAAGGAAACTATATGAAAGAAAGCAGATGAGAAAGAAAGCAGGATTGTAAACTTTCATAAATTCTGACTAGCAGGAGTATTTTATATCAGCAAATTTTGTTATGAAGCTCAATTGCATGCATCGTGAAATCTTGCAGTTTGAGTTACAAGTAAGTGGATATTCGAAATTACTATTATAAAAAGTGTTTAATGTTCATGATAAAAATTCTACAGAAATTTTTAAATATTCAATTTTGGTCATTTTGAAATATAGAACTATATGCAAATATTTTAAATAATAGTACTATTTTCTATATTATTTATTTAGTTGTGAATAATAAATCGAAAAGTGCATACTACGATTTCTAAAAATAGCATTACGAATTACGAATTAGCCTATAATAACTAGTATAATTTGAAATCTTTAGGGTAACAGAAAGAGAAAACTTCCATTATAGCGAATCTTATCACCCTCCATATGACTAAGAGATGCAGTCGCTTTCCTGCAGCCGTATTTACCAGTAACATCTTATGATAGAAAAACGATTGTTAATTCATGAAATTTTAAATAATATAAATTTAAACAAATTAAATTAATTATAGTTTAAGGAACTTAGTTCTAATACCACTTTGGCACCTAATATTTCGCATTCATTGCAATTCAAATGTGGCAACCTACTCGAAATGTCACTTATAACATTGTAGCTCTTTCATCTTTCAGTAACAGAGTTTAAAAAAAGACTGCGTAGAAGAAAAAGAAGTACCACCGAGAGACAAGGATTAATCATATTTATTCATTGCGATTTCTTACATTTCATTTCATATTGTTAATTAATAAAACTATAAATCAATACTCTCATGAAACACAACGGATAAATAAAAGCATCAATGACAACATATTGAAATGAATATTTTTTTAAGTTCCTGTCTCAGCAAATGGATGTTAATGTAGCTCACAAATGTTTGTTTCTGAATTTGCAACTAAGCACTCATGTATAACAGTTTAGAAAACTCCATATTTTGTTTTTTAAACACATAAAATACTCTGACGGTTTCTAAATGAAAAGAAGACATTTATTGCCATATAAAAAATTTATAAGCACATAAAATATGAATCATGAGCATGTTACATTCATTTTCTATAAAGCGAACTTTGTTTTTTAAAAATAAATTTGAATAACAATTCAAATTTATTTTTGAATACAATAATTCAAAATCAACAGAAATAAAGTCCCTTAATTCTTGAAGAAAAAAAATAATGACTTCAATAAAATAATGCTCCACTCATTTGTTCCATTAAAGTTAGCATTTCTTTCATCGTATAACTTTAATTTTAACTTTATAGTCATCTGCATTTGAAATTAACAAACTGAACTTCATTTTACCATATATATACGTATGAGCAGAGGAGAAAGTGGGTACATTTCTGTACAATTGAAGTAAAATAATGAAATGACTACCAGTATATGATTATTAAATAGGTATATTTGAAGGGACTAAGCAACTTTCAGGGCCTCCAAGCTTCGGAAATTCTTTTGATATATTTTACGAGCAATTTAATGAGGTACTTTCATTGAATCTAAGCGGATTTGAGTTTGTCGGACACTCTTTTTATTCCCTATGAATTTTTTCTGCTATTCTAAAATATCATATCTCACAGGAGTTTTAACTGTAACAAATTTCTTGAGATCTGAACATTTAAAACAACTTTAAAAGTTTATGGCATACACAGTCCTTCGACTAATTAAAGAATCTTATTTCAGAGTTCAACAAGCATAGTCTTGTTCAAACTAAATTCACTTCATGCAGCCACAATATTATTTGACGATAGAAGAATTATTAATTCGGCATTGATAATGCAAAAATATCGGAAGTTTAAACATCAGAATAACCATTTAAAAGAATGTCTTCATTAATTGAAACAAATTGCTTTTTGCATTCCCTTTTTTGTTTCCCAAGAACATTTCAAATTGAATTTTTGCACATTTGGAACACTGTGGGAAAATTTTGCTATGGAATAAAAAAAGAATTGTAAATCAATCATTCGTTTTTCACATAATACTGCAATGCTATTCAATAAGTGTAGATATCTATAAGATGTAGCTTTAAAATAGCAAAATCTTTCAATATTCATTCGAATAATTTTTTTTAGTGTTCTTCACAAATGCAAAATACACTGTAATAAAGCCCCCCTCCCCAGTTTTAGTTTTCCACTAGTATTTAAGTAGCTGTACTCACTATTCCAATACTGATGGGGGGAATCTCAGTATCCGAAATTGGGCTGATTTATACAGAAGAAACAGAGAGGGTGTAAAAAAGGGATAAGCGTCCGCGGTTTAATAGTCTAATGGCACGATTTAGTTTATAGAGCTATAGCGACGATCTTTTATACTTATAAAATGTAAAGAAATAAAAAAAATTGATAAAAACCGCTATGAAATTTAATAATGCCTATATTTTCGTGTTTTTTAAGAAAAATTTCAAAATTCTCGGAATTTTTCTTGTTTTGCAGTTGATTTTTTAAATCCCTATTTTCAAAGTGTCACGGTAATCGTGTATAGGACATTATTTCTATCGGGATTATTACAAACGCTGAAATCTTGGCGAAATGTAAAATCGAGCTGTAGTCAAAATATTTAATACTGAATATAAATTCCAGTTCCAGTCCCAATCTGTCAACTTTATCAAAAACTCGTTAATTCCATCATTTGAGAATCAGGCTATAATAAACCATATCAGTATCAAACCAAACCAATATTATTTTGAGAAGAAAATTTCATAATTTTGAACTATGGCCAGATGACGAGGATACCTATAATGACATCCCCTTCTCCAAACTTCCACACCTCGTCTGCGGAAGGACGTTTGACTCCGACGGATTGAACGCGCACCAAACCCATTTACATGACGGTTCTTCAATAGAATCGGATCCCGACCTAATGCTCTCCAGTTCTGAAGCCGAGACCTTACCACTAGACCACAACGATCTGCACTGCATATTTATACATTTTGTACATGATATCACTGCTATCTGTATATCGGCATATTACTATCCCATGACTTTTGTCACTTGAATGTGGTTAAGGAGAAATATATTCTTTCTTTGCAATATATTACTGACATCGGTACGTATTACTGATATCATAGGCTTTTCTAAGTCAAACTTCTGCTGAAGAGATGAAATTAAAATTAACAAAAAATATTTGGTTTAAGAAGAGAAAAGGTTGAGACTGAGTTTGGGAAAGTTTTAGGACCTTAGACAGTTTAATTTGGCTCTGCTGATTGCTGCTACACATTCAGTTTGGTATATCAAATACATTAACCAATCATTAAAAACTGAAAACTACTCATGGATCAATATAAAAATACACAATAATAACATGAATGAAAGAATAAAAATTAACAAAATATTTGATAACAAATGCTTTACCTACACTAAAGTTAACCGCAAAATACGATGATGGCTTTGTAAGAGAGTGTCAAGCGTAAATACAGATTCACCCAGAAGTGTACTCTGAAAAGTAAAATGAAACAGATGACAAATACAATCTCTTTTTATGTAAGGGTAAAGCAAATAAAATAAGTTCAATAAGTTATATAAAATTATTAACAGATAATTAGTTTAAAGAAATATTAATAGTTTGTAGAACTTCCTAAAAGCTACGTTATAACTGGTACCATAGAAATTTTTGTCAAAATTTGTTGCTTTACAGCAGAATAAAAAAATTCATACAGAATTTTAAACAGCTAAACCGTCTGCAATTTATAATAAAAACATATTTTTTACAGTTAAAGTTATTTGAAAAATGCTTTAAAAACCCTGTTTTCAAACATAATCTTTCAAACAATGTTAAAATGCACAAGTTTTGCTTAGTTCAGAAGTGGTCATTTGATTCATTTGGAAACAACAGAAAACATCTGAGCACTCATATCTCTAATGTAGAAACTAGCCTTAAAGAAAAGTAATACATATTTATTGATATTTACAGAAATTGTGAAATTAAAGCACTTAATTGGGGACAAAAAATAACTAAAATGAAATAAATATTTTTCCATAAGTATAAGACAAAATAAAGGCATTTTTAACAACTCAAGAGGAAATGTTTGGAAATAATATTCAATTAATAAATAAATCATGCGCAATTATAAGATAAGTTGCTATGTTATATCAGATTTTAAATTGCAAGAAATAAATTAAAGGCAAATTGTATACTTTTTCATCCAAATTTTAATAATTACAAAATTACTCAATTAGTTATAAGCAAAATTTACTTGAGTTAACACATGTTCACATGATATATAATGTTTTAATGTTAATTTAATTTGGAAATCAAGCGTGCATTTTGAAAGATGAAAAAATATATACACACATAACAGAAATAAAGAAAACATCATAAGATGTTAGATGTCCCAGATATTTATATTTGCCAAGAGACTATGAGGTAATATGAATTAATTCCTTCACCATGTTTTTTTTTTCCATTTTAATAAGATCTTTGAATGCCAAAAATATATCAATCAAAAATATATGCAAATAATATAAATTTTCTTATCATTGAATTGTATAAATTTCTGGAATTTATTCTTAGATTTTTTTAATGAGGACTGATGAATCAGAAAGCATTTATAAAATTACAAAAATAAACATAAGGTACTGACGGTACAAGTGACTCGCTCTTTGACATCATAGACAGACAATTTAATTCGAGTAAGTTCAGTTACTTCTCCTTTAACAAAGGTCACAGTCGTAAAGAAACAAGGGTTACTTGATTTCTACAAAAAAAAAAAAAAAAAAAAAAAGAGTATCAAATCAGAATTTCCTATTTTTCTTACAACAGGTACTACAATAAGTATAAAATGATATAATTTAAAGAATGATATTTTAAAACTCCAATTATAACAATTAAAATAAGAAAATGACAAGTAATATGAATTTAAAAGTCAATAAAATAACTTATTTTATAATATTAACAAAATATTATTTTACGATATAAATTATTCAAATCCAAAGAAAACTACTTTCTACTATTTCGAGTATTTACCCTGTTCAATATGATTCAGCCACCTTTGCTAAACAAATATATTGCATTGTAAACAGAAAATTAATAAATTCTTAAATATTTTAGAAAATATACAAAGTAAGCAACTATTATTATTTTTTTAATGTACCATAGAAAATATAAAAAACAAACCTCAACAATTTCTGTCTGAGCAAATCTTGTCCATCTCACAGATGGAAGGGTATTTACTGATACACATACCATGGGATTTGGTGGTTGACCATCTCCATCACACATTAAATTATCACAGCCTAAACATTTACAAGACCGAAAAGGGAAAAAAATCTTAGAAACATTTTTTTAACTACAAAGGCATATTCACAACACTCAACAGATAGAAGAAAAAAAAAATCTAAGAGGTTAAGAAAACTATTTAAATAAATTTGGATAATCAAACTAGACAAATAACGATATACCAAATATAACAAATCATTAACTTTTAATAATCGAATCTATTTTTTTTCAATAACAGATTTGATACCTTATAAAACCTAAATGTTATTTTTATATATCAGCATTACTTTTAACATGCCAAAATTCGCATAACTATAATGAAGAAATGAAATTTCTCTTTCTTAAGAGAGTCTTTGATTGTACAAAAAAATTAATGCAAAGTTAATGAGATGCATAACACTGTAAGGATCGCTAACTTTGACAACCCTTCTCACCTCATATAACAACCCTTCCTGCCGAACGTGAAAAGAGAAGGGCTGAACGAGGATGAAGACAGATCAGTCTGAGACTGGAGAGAAGAGAAGTGTGACCGAGGGTAAAGACAAGTCAGTCTAGGACTGACGAAGCGAGAGTTGAGAAGTCAGTCTGAGTCTAAGACTGACTAAGTCGATAGATGATGGGATAGCTTAGTGTGTCTTTCGTATTTTTGCTTTATGTGTGTGCTGTATTCTATAACTACATGTAAATAAAAATTTGGTACTAAAACTGGATGTGATCACTGTCTCTACTGCTCACATTAAAGAAATCCCACGAAAAAAAGAGAGATTATCTTACAAACATATTACTTAACATTCAGTTCAAAACAAAGAAACGATGTAAATTCATTTGTAAATTTAGATACAAACAATAAACAGAGCAGGCACATGCAACTTATCTATAACATAGCTATAAATATTTAAACTGTACAATTTCAACAAATCTAACAAAAAATTATTATAAATATATTATTTACATAAATATTAAATTTATTAACAACAATAAACATACTGGACAACTTACATATACTCAATTCCATAAAAGGCTCGTATTGTTGAGGATCATAACCTTAAAATTTAAATAAAAAAATGATTAATTTAATGAACCAAACCTTTATTTAAAAAACTTTTTAAAGAATGAATATAAAAATGTATCGACAAATTTAAAATAAAATTCTTTTCCTTTTTGAAAAAATGCTGATAAGAATAACCAACAGTAGTTTAAAGTTTAACAAACTTTCAAATGCAGATTAAAGCATCTTGTAATTTGAAAATTACAAATAATAGAACTTATTTAGTATATGAATTAAAAAAATAAAAAATATGCGCAAGTATTCCAATAAACAGTTTTTGGTCCACATTTACAGTTAATTTATTTTATCAATTGTACTGCCATTAAGATAAGTATCTTCATTTAAAAAATATTCTATAATTTGATTAGTTAGTTATCAGATTAAAAATCAATACATGGATTTTTTTTTTCAGAAAAAAGAGTTTTGTGGAGACATACATTTTTATTATATCATTTTTTACAAGCATATCTATGATTATTTGCGAATAATAAATAACCCACATCCTTATAAAAATATAATTTTAATAAAATACTTCATGTTTTACACAAATACAGCAAAGTATTTTCTGCTCTGGAAAGATTTATGAATAACTATAAATTAAAAATACATTCAATAGGAACATGTGGTCAAAAATTGCTATTTGTATCAAAATTTAAATTTACATAATGGCATATTTATAAAAACTTTAATTGCATGAAATAAAGGATATATTTTTTAAAGATTCATTGATTTTTTAACGAAACAAAAAATTAAAATTTTCATTCCTGGCATTCTTGTTATGGTCATAACTTTTGAGAAAAACTAAGAGTTATACTAAGGGACATCCAGAAAGAATGTTTTGCAAAGCATGTAAAACAAAACAAAATATAATTACTTGAAAAGATTTATTGCAATATTTTAGCTACTTATCAATAAGATAACAATCAAAACTGTCCAGTTTGCTACACTGTGAGTTATATTTTTGTAATCCATTGCCACAGAAATCTGTTGACTTAAATTCAGCCAATGTATCTCAGTTGTCTGCCGGTATTCGTTTGTGAGAAAGTAACGACTAGAAAGGAATTTCTTCAAGTACACGAAAAGGGGGTCACCAAGATCGGGAATATAATATGGATCAAACAGTTGCCAATGGAACTTCAGTAGCTGAATTTTTTGTGGAATTTGACGTACGCAGACAAAGGTTTTTGTGGAACAAGGTAACAATGAGAACAATCAGAAAGTAACAACAGCCACATACTACAGTCATACCCATAACCTTGGGCCTTCGTGTTTCGTGCATTTTGCGATACTGTCTTTTGGTAATGAGGAATATTAATTTTCTGGATGAAACTCATACCTGTTCAAACTGCTGAGTTTAAATTTATTTTTCATGCAAGAGGAGGTCGAAACAGGAAAATTTTTCAATAAAATAACAGAAGATTGCTGATGTGGTAACAAAAAGAAAAAAAATCAAGTGCAATCTATTTACTTCCTTAAATGACTAGATATCGAAAAAGACAAAGCACATATAGATCACAAGTCTTTTCAACAATGCTCCAAAACAGAAAAACCGATAAAAAATTAATCGAAGATCTCATAGCATTAGATTTTATACAGCTCAATAACTTAGAATTTACCATACCAAATAAAATTATTTATAATAAAAAATAAATCTAAGATTGAAATTCATTTAAAGCATATCCACCTTAAGAAAATTTCAAAAAAAGAAAAATACATATCTTTACTACTACATATTTACAGTAATAAAACATATATCTACTTTGTAAATTGGGTATATATTTCAGCACCTTCTACAATTTTTTTTCGAAATAATATTAAACCAAGTTTTATTTTTCCAAAAACATATTTTTATTATAAATAATATTCAAAAGTAACCAACTTTTTAAATTATACTTTCAATTGCATCTCTAGAGTTACAGTATCTAACAAACTAATTCCAGACAAATTTACCAACTTTGTTACTCTTTTTTCTGAGGTAAGAGCGTTGGGAGAGAAAATTGCAACTTAACAATATGGATATAAGTCCATGGTCAGAAATAAGCAAAAATTTAATTAAGATTTTAATGCTTAAACACTTCAGTTTAAATCCAGCACGACTGTTTCATATTTTCCTCACCTGGAAACGCGAGCTTTGGAATAAAAGGTAAAAAAAAGTAACATAAAATGGAGAGTTTTGTCAGTTTTCCCTATTAGTAAAAAATGAAGCTGATATAGTAGAAGTTTAGACTGTTTTTTGGCTATGTTTTTGTACTACTTAATGTACTATAAAAATAATTAGCTTAATATAAAAATTGCATCTCTAGAGTTACAGTATCTAACAAACTAATTCCAGACAAATTTACCAACTTTGTTACTCTTTTTCTTGAACGTAAAAAGGGGAAACATGAAGTTCCAGCCGACGAAGCTTAGCATTAATTAAATAACTTAATTGATATTAAATATACATAACATTTACTCTTAATGAAATAACAATTCTAAGCAAATGCATTGAATACATCAAAAAATATTAAAATAAAAAAAAAATCTTTATCTTCCTGAAACATGGGAAGTATGCATCAGAATTTATGAAAGATTTAAAGCAAAGAATTTGGGGAAATTACTTAAAATGATACGAATAAAAATTTTGTATGTATGAGGGAGATTTGGCTTAAATCTGTTTTAAAAAAACATTTTTTTTAATATTTAAATTGGGATATTATAAAAATTTAGGAAATTCCTTTTGCATGGCAGCCAAAACATATTTCTTAATATTTAGCACTTTTATTTCACTTTTACTTCAGTAACACATTACAACAAAACTTTCTTATTACTATGAAATATTCGTTTATTGTTCTTTGCTTCATATATATTACAATACTAAAAGAATAAATATAATTTAAGTTTTTAAAAACATACCTGTTACAAGAATACCATTAAAAGCTTTCTAAGTAAGCGATAAACTTTATCTTAAATCTTTGTCACACTTAAAGAAGGGCTTATTATGATTGAAAAAAAATTAACTGTACCAGTGTCCCAAAACCAACTAAAGTATTTTAGTTTTCTTCAATTATCAGCATAGAAAATATTGCTTCAGTACTTAGATTGACGCCTTAATACATAGCAAACTATACAAATTTATTTAAAACAAATTATAACCTACTTGAACCAGTTGTGAAACTTCTTTGGCGCTTACTAGACACAACTATTGAATCATTACCATTTATTGCTTTTATTTCTACCAACTTTGCTTGTAAAGAAGAAAGCTGCGACTGCATGTATTCAAAACTTGCCATATGCAGTGCTTGAATCCATGAATCTCTTTCACTCTCTGTATGTGCTCCAAGTTGCTGACCTGTTTCATCATGTTTAAAAACTGAAAAAAAAATTGTTATATTATATATATGTAATCGTGAAAATTCGACTATTTCCTAGAATTCCAAGTCATTTCATGAAGTACCTTATCAAGCTCTATGAAATGATATATTTTGAAAACTGATTTGGAACATGGTGATTTAATACTAAATTAATGACATCATTAATTTAGTATTAAATAATCT